>JAULKK010010175.1:0-10251 GCA_032355705.1 Rubia peregrina
TCAATCATCGATTTTATCAAATACAAGAACTATACCCTATTCTAGTGTTTGTGTCACGTAGTGCGGAAAATTGTCAAAACTTCCCCCTATCTGTCACATAGAGGTGCTTGTATCAAATATTTCATTAGTCTTGCCTTCACAACTAGGAGAGTGCAACAACGACGATGGCTCCTAGACGGAACACTACGAACGCACTACCCCTAGGCCTACAAAGACAAAGGAAGTAGGCTTCTTATCGATGGCTCTAGGATCACAAAGATAATCCTAGTTTTCTACTTTAGCTATCTTTACCCATAACCCTTCGGACCGGATAGTCGGCTAACTAGAGCACAGTCGATCGTAACGTTAACAACGGCAACCTACGTGCACACACCACACGTTTCTGGACCATCGTTACCCCAAGCGCATTTAGATTTCCTTCCCAGATGAGTAGTAATAGTGCAACAACATGAAAGTAGACTTTTGTGTGTGTGCTAAATAAGTGTGACAACCATGCAATTCACAAGAATATTAAGAGCAAGCCAACATAATAATCACAAAACACATAGAAATAGGTAGATCTATAAATCTCACAAAATAGACATTAATACATGAGTACAAAATATGTTCTCAAATTAAATTAACTACTCCCTAAGAATATATCCATGGAAAAATTGAGTTAAATGCCATAGATCTAGGAAAATAAGGGAAAGAAAATAAAATAAAAGAGATGAGATGAGATGAGAAGGACAAGAAGAACTCTAGAAAGAGAGAACTATCCTCTTCCTTCTACCTAGAGAGAGAAATAAAGTCTACATTATTTCTACTTAGTTAACCCGAGAAGACTAAAAGTCCCTATATAGAGACGTAGGAAATTGGGCAAAAAACACGCCTAAAATTGGCCAAAACCCTAGCAACCACATAGGGGGGGTCGCATCTAGCACAGTACATGATGGTCGTGGTACCTTCGTGCTGGCTCAGGATGTTTGTCCTGGCTCAGGATGTTTGTCCTGGCACAGGCTGTCGGCCATGGATTGGGCTGCAGGCCTCATGCTGGTGCGATCCACGTCAACCGGCACAGGCCATCGGCTGGAGCTCCATTTTTTATCTTCTGATTGGCACCCCGTGTCGTTTGGCACAGGCTGTCGATCGGAACCTCCTTTTGGTCAGTATCATGGCACGAGCCGCATCATTATTCACACCCCATGGGCTGGTCTTGGAATTAGTGGCTTGAAAAGGCACGGGCCATGTGAAATAGAACGGTCCACTCCCATACTTAGCTGCATTTGGAGTGAAAAGAAGATATGAGGCACACGGCCGGTCGGAAATGGCAAGGTCCATACTGGGGATTAGCACGGCTCGTGTTAGGTGGAATGAACCATGTCAAAGATCCCTGATACGGGTTTTGTGGCGTTGAATGGACCTTGCTAGGTTTAGCCTCGTGTTGATCTCATGTGGTCTGTGCTTGTCGCGGCTGGTTCAGCCGGCAGGCTTGTTTGCTCCACTACGGATGAACCGTTGGTCCGATTTGAGAGTCCTTGTAGTTGATTTTATAGTGCTTGAAAATATTAATCCAATGGTGCTATCCTCAAGGGCGGTTTATGCTCGGATATTTCCTCAAACTTTGTGCAACTCTCGAACAAAAATTCCTCTGTTTCGGTCTTGGCCTTCTTGAACTTCGAATCTGCCTTTCTTGACCTTAATTCCATCTACTACCATACTTTTAGAGTCTGTGGCCTTCAATCTACTACCATCTTTACGAATGGCCTTCGATAGCTTCAACCATCCTTACGAATGACCTTCAAATATCTACTACCACCATCGCATATGGCCTTCTACAAAAGATAATGAAAAAGTACTCATGAGCAACCTACTAATGAGATCAAAAAGGAAGATCTAGGTGGCCGTGAATACAAAGCGTCCATTAGCTTCAATTAAATCCACAAAACTCGAGATTTAGACAAGAAAACCAATAATGGTCGTCTAAATCCTTTGTCGTGCAAACCTAACCAAAAATAGAAATAAACTAAACGAAAGATGATAATAAATGTGTTAAATGCATCGGCTAACACATGTTATATGGTGCACACAGGGCTCAAAGGAATTCCCCTGGATTTTAATACCCCAAACCTTCAGGATTGCAATCTTTGAGCCAACGAGTTAGGATTTCCAACCTCTTTTTAGTTTCCTCTCAAGGTTAGATAAAAAGATCCCTTAAGGGGGAAAAAAGAGTTAGGCCACGTCCAGTAGACATTATATCACATACTTTCATGCCATACCATCTACCTTCATCTTATACCATATTTAATAATCCCTTATCATCTCCAGTTACCATCTACCTTCATTTCATACCATCTACCTTCATCTAATCATGCCCTGTTTAGTAGAGATTATATCACCTACTTTCATCTCATACCATCTCTAATAATCTCTTATCATCTCCAATTACCATCTACCTTCATCCAGTAATTATTTATTTTCAATTTTTTTAGAAATAAAGAAAAAAAATCTCATTACTAAAAACATTTAAGTGCAAAGCAATTACATCCAACTTTCTAACTCCCTACATCTCCTCTTCAATTCCTATCATCCACTTTACACATTTGGCCCTCAATTTTCGATTCACCCATAATCTATACACAAGACATTCTATGATATTCTCTATCGTATTTGCTATTTTCTCCGCACCAAAACTTGTTTAATTTCTTCTTGTCCAGATTTCATACAAAACTTCAACAATTGTAGTTTTAAAAACCTGTGATCTCCAGCCATTCTTTCTGCAGTGCTCCAGAATCCATACTTTTTCCACATCCTATCTTTCTGGCCTTCTATGTATGCCCATCTATTCCTGAATTGATCTTCATACATTGGTTGTCACTTCACATTTGAAGAACAGGTGTTGTGCACTCTCATCAGCTTCACAGAAGATAAATTTTCCTTCACCAATCATCCCAAACTTCATTGATCTATCTTTTGTTGCCATTTTTATCCCATCCATAGAGTAAACTGAGCTCTAAGTCTAGCTAAGTTTCCATATAATAGTCTGCTCTAGGCCGCATTTTCATGCTCCCCCATAAGGTCATTATATACCTCCCTGGTTCTGAACTTTCCTCTCTTCTTCATCTCCTTCGAGGTTTTCAAATTCTGCATTTTATCTCTGTATTTAAATAGTCTCTTCATCATCCATGATCCATTGCTTGGCATTCTCATTGTTTGCAGATTCTTATCTTTTATGTAGTAAGAATGCACCCATCTCACCCACAACCTGTCAGCTTTATTGCTCAGGTTCTATAACAACTTTTCTAGACTTGCTTCATTTCATTCCGTCAGTGCAATCAGGTTCATGCCTCTTGCTTTCTTTTCTTTTCATATCTTCTCCCATGCAACAAGGCTCTTCATTGTAATGGTTTCTGATCCATTCCACAAGAAAGATATACATAGTGCTTCAATGTGTTTTGTAACCTTCTTTGGCAGAGGTAAGCATTGCATCTAATAGTTGGTTATAGCAAAAAAAACTCTTGATAAGCTGGATTCTTCCTGTGTAGCTCAAAATCCTGGACCTCCAATGTTTTATCCTTTCTACCATCTTCGCTATCAAAGGTTGATACATATGAACTGATAGACTTTTACTTATCATAAGCATTCCCAGGTATCTAAAATGTAATTGGCCTTATTAAAAACCCGTGCACTTCTGGATTTCATGTTTAACATAGTATCCAACCCCTCCAAAAAAGATTTTACATTTTTCCAGGTTAACATCTAATCCAGTAGACAATTTAAATTTCAGAAAAATAGCCATCAGAGCTTCAGCTGATTGCTTATCAGATTTTGAAAAAAAAGTAAGTCATCAACAAAACTCATGTTGATGATGTTCAATTTATCACACCTATCATGGAATTTTAATTGCTTCTTCTCCCTCAGCTCCTGTAAACATCTAAAAAAGTATTCCATGACTAAGACAGATAATAATGGTGAGATGGGATCACCTTGCCTCAATCCCCTTTTTTCTACTAGGATTATTGATGCTTCTACATTCACCATGCACCTATAAGATACTACATTCACACATTTTATAATCAAGTTTACAAACTTTTCAGGCAGCCCCATTTCTTTCAATATCTGCTCCAAATCCCTCTGTCTATTCTGTCATATGCCTTTTGCAAATCCAGTTGTAATCAGCTCATATGAAACCATAATATGCTCACGAATCCCTCTTCTAAGAATAAAAGCATCCTGTATTTCATCCACCAGTTCCACCATTACATTTTTCAGTCTGGAAGTTAAAATTTTAGGGATTACCTTATAAAAGCTAGTGCAGCATGATACTGGCTTGAACTATGTCACCTTCTTTTCATCCACCTTCTTTGGGATTAATGTTACAATAGTGTAATTCACCGCCTTGTACATGTTCCCATCTTCAAAGAAATTTTTTGCAGCTTTTACTGTATCATCCTCACTGTTTCCTAGTTAGCTTCGAGTCAAATCCATCCAGAGATAGAGCTTTTAGTTCCCCTATGCTTTTAACTTCCTTCCATATTTCCTCCTCAGTTACTTCTTTAACTAACCTTCTCCCGTCTTTTGCCTCTAGTATTTTATCCTTCCTCAACACCTTAATATCAACCCCATTTAACTTTTCAACTGCAGTTCCCACTAGCTTCTCATAGAAATGGAAATTTTTCAGATATCTTCTCATGATCAGTGGTGAAAGAACCATCATCATTTTCCAGCATATTAATTCCAGATCGCTTGTTCTTCTCCTTCACCGTAGCATGAAAGTAGTTGTTGTTCCCATCCCCCAGTCTCAACAAATCAATTTTAGATTTTTGTTTGGCTATATGTTCATCTATATCATTCTACTTCAAGACCTCCTGAGTGCATTCTATAACTTTTTCCATCTTCTGAGCATTTATATTTTCTAAATTTAACTCCTTACGTGCCTTGATCAATTCAGCTCTAGCTTTCAGTAGCTTCCCTTTAATTCCATAAACATACCCTATATGTTTTTTAGTTCCTTCTACAGTCTCACAAGTTTCCTCCACAAGACATACATTGGATCTCCATATATAGGTACTTTCCAATTTTCTTTGATTATCTCTTTAACTCCATTCTTTTCCATCATACAGTTCATAAATCTAAACACTGTATTTTTCCTCCTTCTGATTTCCTCAATATTAATGCTTAGTAAGACATGATAAAAAAAAACTCTTGGTTCCTCCACTCTAATAACAACATCAGAAAAGTTTTGGAACCATTCCAGGTTACTTATCACTCTATCAATCCTAGAGTAGATAGTTCCATTTTTGTGTCTATTACACCAAGTATAGTATTCTTCCATCATATCACATTCCACCAGCTCAGTTTTGGTCATCATCTCCTCCATATAAATATATTCACTTCTCACCATATCATTTCCACCAATTCTGTCTGTTATCTTCAGCACATTGTTAAAGTCCCCAAGTGTTATCCATGCTCCATTCACCCGATGTTTCAAGTTCTCCATATCCTTCCACAACTTATTTCTCTAAGTTAGTAGATTGGCAGCATAAACTGCAGTCATCTCTATAAACTTCTCTTTTTTCAAGTTCCAAACCTCACACTGTATGAACTGATCAGAGCATTTGATTTTTTTTAACATCCATCTTGTTTCTATCCCACATGATCAAGATTTTTCCATTAGGATGCCCACTGTAGTTATCTTAAAAACTCCATTTCACCCCAAACTTCCTCCTAATTTTTTTTCTTCAACTTATTATGTTTTTACCCTTGTTTCTATAATCACAACAATTACAACTTTCATTTGAGCTAATCTCACTATTTTTGTTGGATTATTAGGCCTCCTTACATTCCAAGAGACAATCATGGGACATCCTCATAATCATCTGCAAAATCACTCCAAATCTGCAGATGTGATAGTTTACCTCAATGATTTCTCCTCATTTTCCCCTCCTGTGTATCATCCTCATTCATCAATGCTTTTCCTTTCTCAACTTTGTCCTTTTCCTATAGAACTGCCTCGTTCTTTCTAATATCAACACTCTGCTCATACTCTTTCTTTTCTAGCTATTTTTGTCAGAGCTCTTATCACATTTCTTCACCATCCATTTCTGCATTATCTTCTTTGTCACCTTCATTTCTCTGCATATTTGACCCCCCCACCCTCAACTGGTATTTCTCACAATATGGTGGCCTCAATTCATACTCAATCTTCTGCTTAATCTTCTCTCTATTCAGATCTTTGATACTGATACTCTCTTTCAGCTTCTGAGTTATGTCAATATCCACTAGAATTCTGGCATAAGACACCCTTAATTTGCTTGTTGTGCATTCATCTGTGACCATGGGATTCCCTAGTACGCTACCTATTTTTACCCAAACTCTTTGCTCCCCATAAATGGAGAGGAAGACCTGGTAGTTTAACCCAAATAGGAAGTTTTCGAATCATATCTTTCCTGAGCTCAAAATTAGGTTTCTAGTGATGCAAGAACATTGACATGTTATAGATCACATGTCCATTACTCATAACTAAATACCTAGCCTCCTTAGATTTGAACTTCATAAAAAATATCCTTCTTCATTGTAAAACAACTCAGGCAAGGAAACAAAAGACCAAAGTCTCATCCTAAAATTCTTCACGGTCGTCATAGTAAGATCACCCCCAAAACATACATTATCAGGGAGTTTTTCCAGAATTCAATATCAGGCTTGACATCATCTTCTTATATTTTCACTTCAATTTCACCATTCACAATTACATGGGCTTTAAAATCAATTTTCAACCCATTCGCATGCACCCTGTTACCTTTAATCACATTTACCCACAACTTATTTCCTGAATAAACTTCAATTTTAGTATAAGTTTTTGCTCTTACCTCAGATTGATCTCACTGATGCCCCTCATCACTGATAATCTCCATTATCTTTACTCCAGATCCTTGCTCTTGATTTACCACATCACTTCCTTCCTTTGATCCCATAACATTTTGCAAATCCTGCATCTTCTTGTTCATACTAGCACCCATCGCCTGTACAGTACTCTCCTTCCTTATCACCGGTGTGACCACCTTCATCTTTGGCTGGCCACGACCCTTCTTCATGATCGCGACAGTTCACCTCTAGTGTGTTTGAATCTCCCATAGTCAGATGCAGTTTTCTATTTGATATTTATTATTTGTTTTCAATATTAATAGAATAAATATTAATTATTAAAATTTAGTAAATATTATAGTAAATGTTTATTTGATATTTATTTTAAATACTAATATTTAAGTAAATATTTATTTTAAATAGTAAATTTTAATATTAATTTAATATTCAGTAAATGTTAAATTTAAATATTTATTGTAAAAATAAATTTAAATATTTTAGTAAATTTTTATTTAAATTTTTTATATTACATATTTATTTGAAATATTATTATGTCAGTAAATAATTATTTTAAGTATTTATACTAAATATTTATTTAATTGAATATTTTAGTATATTATTATTTTAAATATTTATATTACATATTTATTTAAAATATTAATATTTTAGAAGATATTTATTTTGAATATTTATTTTGATATTTGTTTTGTATATTAATATTTTGAATGTTTTTAATAATTATTTTGAATATTAATATTTAATAAAATTTAATTTACATATTAATATTAAATATTATTTTAAATATTATTTATTATAGTTAATGTTCATTTTAAATATTTATATAAAATATTTATTTTAATATTTTAAATTTTAAAAGATATATTTAAGTGTTAATGTATTTTTTAAATGTTTATTTTTGTAATTTATTTATATAATAATATTTTAGTGCTGCAGAATATTATTTTAATACAATTAGTTCTCTGTTTACTGTTGGCAATTAACACTCTTATTATGTGTACTTCTCGATCCAAAATCTTGGCCTTATTGGTGAACTCATTTGAGTTGTGTCTCCGATGGGGTAATCAAGCAAGACAAGAGGACCAAGGAAGGCACTAATTAAGCAAACAGATGAAGTAGTACAATCTAAGGGGATGGATAAAATGGAGATGGAAAAGGGATATTTGGATGATGAAGTTGTTCAAAAAGTGTACAACATGCGAGATATGTTAAAGCGAACTCAATTCAGCAAGGGAAGGTTTCTAGCTCAATTAAAATTTTGACTCAGAAAACACTGATAAAAATCAAGATGACAAAGGAGAAGGAGATTGAAAATGCAGAAGTGACCGGGAAAAGGCTCTCATGGGGATAAAGGGTGGAGAAGGAAGACAAGAAGAAGTAGAGTATATTGTTTGATGATGAGAAAACAGAGGTAAAGTATTATGAAACAATTAAGGTGGGAGAAATTGAAATGGGTAAAATTACTAAAGATGATGTTGAGGAAGGTTCCAGGCAATGGGACTCGAGTATAATTTGTAGAATCCTGGGTTTAAATCCCCCATTCAAAGTAATGGAAGGTTTCGAACTTCGAATATGGGGACAGAAAGTGTTGAATGTTTGGCAGCTCCATAAAGGTATGTTCCTAGGGAAACTGATATCTAAAGCATGTAGAGATGAACTTATTGATATAGGTATGCTAATGTTTGATGGCAAACCTATAATAGTAAAGGTCTGGACTCAGGATATTGATCACAATGAACATGATACCTAATACTGTTCCTGTATGGGTTAGGCTCCCAGATTTACCACTGAAATACTAGAAACATAAAACTATAAGCAAAATAGTCAGCTTTTTAGGAAAGCCAATTTATTTAGATAAGGCTACTATGGAGAAAGAGAGACTAGCTTATGCAAGAATGAAGCTGGAAATGAAAATCTCTGATTCTGTGCCTGATAATGTCAGTTTTATAAATGAGAAATTTTTTATAGCAGAGCAGGAGGTAAAATTTGAATGGTGCCCTGTGAAATGCCCACACTATAACATGTATGATGATCAATGGGAAATCTGCAGGAAGAAGGAAAGTGAAGGAAAATAATTGGAAGGAAAGCTACAGCAGGTACATGCTTATGTTCCAATCAAATCAGAAATGATGGAAAGAAAAGTGCAGAAGTACAGGAAAATAAACTGAATGCAAGTATGAAATAACTTCAAATGATAGATGAAAAAAGGGTAAGTAGCCCTCATATGCAAAAGGGTGATAATAGTTGCATCAAGGATAAACCTCATGATGGTTGTTAATGTAGTAGTATGAAATGTGAGGGGAATAATTAAAGCTGAGAAACAAAGTATGGTTAGAAGATTCTGTCTAAATAACCATACCGTGTTTCTCAGCTTTATTGATTCCTCTCACATTCCATACTGTGTAAGGATTCTTTCATGTTCCAATCTATCTAAACATAGTTGAAGTTCTTGCAATGTTAGAAACAAAAATACAAAAAGTGAAAGAAGTGGAGACATGGAAGAAAATAGGGATTGGATGGAAGCTAATCTCTAATGGTGATCTGTTAAGGGGAGGAATGGTTTGGATAGCTTAGAAGGAGGATTACTATGACCTGCAAGTAAGGAGTAAAGGTGAATAATGGGTTGATATCGGGTGTACTCAGAGAAGCTTTGGAATTCAGTTTCAATAAACTTTTTGTTTATGGCTATAATACTGGAGAGAAAAGGAGTGAACTTTGGGATTTTCTGAAGAACAATGACAAAACAGAAGCATTTTTAGTAATATGGGATTTTAATTCCCCCCTAACCCCAGTTGACAGAATTAGTGGGAACATTGTTGGTGACAATGAAAAAGCCGATTTGTCAGGAAGTGGTTGATAATACAATGGGGTCTCAATACACATGAAGTAATAGAAGGTGTGGAGGTGAAAGAGTCATGGGCAAGATAGATAGAGACATGGTAAAAAATGGACAGAGGAAATGCAAGGAGCAATATGTGATGTGAAGAATGAATTGATGTCAGATAATCTGCCACTTGTCATCAGTTTCACTGAAGAGAAGAGTTCTAAGCAGAAAACTTTAAGATATTTTAACATGAGGGCAAGTTTAGAGCTATTTAAGGGGACAATTGAGGGGATCATGAAAATAATGAAGGTTGTACCAGTTTAGATTACAAATGACCGTGTCATTTGCACGACCATATTATCTACGGGTTTCGTACTATGATATGGAGTTTTCTGGATCTAAACCATCTAGTACAACTCCAATTTTCAAACCATCAGCCAGAGTGTATGTTCATTCCTTTCTTAATCTATACGATGATACATTACTTCTACTATTGTTTATATTCACTGTGAATGCTGGCAGGTGTCTTCATCTTCCATTGACGTATGAGTGGTGCTGGACCACAA
>JAULKK010010195.1:0-10250 GCA_032355705.1 Rubia peregrina
CAAGCAGGTGGTACTAGTATTATTATTGATTTGCCCCTTTTCTCACTTATAAGGGGTTGTAAGTTGAACACTTTGGAGGTCTCATTTGGGAGGCGTAATACTATTTACCTATTTCACTTAGTACGATACGTGCTAGATGAATGCTAGGGTTTAAGTTCCCTTTTTGGGCCTCTTTCAAGGCCCAAATTCCTTCTACTATATATAGAGCCTATTTCTACTAGGGTTTAAGTTTTAGCCTAGTTTAATTTCATTCTCTTAATTTTCGCAAGAGTAGGTAGAGAGAAAAATGAACTACCCTTCTCTTTTAGTTTTATTTTCTCTTTGTTTTGTCCAAGGGCATTGCATCCAATGAAATATTTGGGTTCAATGCTTAGGGAGTCGTGATTTAGTTTGGGGATCTATATTTGTATTCATGACTTGGTAATTGTTTTGTGAGATTTTTGGATCTTCCTATCTTTTAATGCTTGTGATTATTATATTGACTTTTGCTTTACATTCTGGTTAATTGCATGATTTATACACTATGTTCGTATACACCTTAGTCTACTTTCATGTTGGCGCATTTATTTGTATCCCCTTTGAAAGTGCCGCTAGAGTAATAAGGGGACCGAGGGTCCTTGACCATGTGAGTGTATGCATGTGGGTTGTGAATCACCGCTCTAATGACCGAATGGTGGAGAGCTGGACTGGAGCCTGATAGGTTATGGATAAAGATAGTCTAGTAGCAACTAGAGTGGGTGTAAATCGATTCTTGTCGCTGCAACCCTAGAGTCAAGCATAAGGTGCCGATATCTTTTCCTCTATGGGCCTAGGGAGAAGCATTTGTAGTGGAGTGCCTAGGACATAATTCTTTACGGGGAATGAATAGAATTGCACAGCGGCAGGGCCATTATTGCACTTCTCTAATTACAGAGGCGGCATCAGTGGAAGAAAATGAGAACACACTTATATGACAGATAGGGGTAAGTGTTGACCATCTATCACACTATGTCACATGAGCATTAGGATAGGCTTATACGTCTTGTAATTGATTGAATCTAGGATCAAAATATATTGTCAGTCATGTAACGCAAATATCCTCAAGTGCTAGTTTTATTTAGTTTCCTCTCTAGTCTTTGCATGATTATAGTAGTTAGATAACCCCCCCAATCATGTTTACGACATTAGATATTCCTGACATGTGATTGGATTGATGACCCGATTGCGGCTTTGCATAGTTAACCTTTAAAGTCCTAGCATCTCTGTAGACGACCCCCTTGCCGCCATCTACCTTTTTGGTATCTTAGTAGTAAGAAAGAGAGAAACATTGTAAATCTCTATCTCTATGAAGCATTATGCAGATTAGTAGATCTTCCGAAAGGTTATTTATTAGCGACCCCGCGAAGTGCGGATCATCATCCAAATTGACATCCCCAAAACATTCTCCCTTACTACCTACAACCACCTCCAGCGGTGGTTTGTCCCCCATGAAAGGTCCAAACCAAATAATCCTTTGCAAACCCTCTCTTGTGCAAATGGAGTTGCAACAAGTCTAGATCGTCAGTGCGCTTACGATTCTTACAATCACAACAAAGACATAAGATGTGTTTTTCACGACTAAATGCATGTTCATAAACTCCCCAACAAAAGCAATAAATTCATAACTCGCCAAATTAACGTTATCATACACATGCTTACACCTCTCAATGACACAGTACTTCTCTACAATTTAACCAATGTGCAACAATTAAACTTACACAAAAATATACACTTCTACCATAAAAATTATTCTATTCATAAAACATCAAGTTACAATCAACAACGTGCAACATCACATTACTACATACGTACCACACCCTATCAAACCACATGCATGAAAAAGTCATTTAATACATCAACAATACTGACTAACAAACCCATTTCATGAAGAGTGTAAAGCAACATTACAATAATCAAATGATCAAACATGAAAAAATATATGGCAACATATCATTCCACACATATTCCACCATAAATGGTAAATTTAAACAAAATATAAAGTACCTTCAAGGGAGTTCATTGATGAGCATTCAATCTCTTCCTCATCAAAAATTTGCCACTAATGACCCAAAAGACACCATCCAGCACTTTTTACCCGCCAAAAAAATGTGGAAGGTGTACATTTAATGCGCCAATAGCACCGGTATAAGCTACTAATACCAGTGTTATACTTTCCATTTACAAACTAGCACTAGTACCGATGCTAGGCTTAAAATTTCAATCTGGTGCTGTGTATTTACGATTTTTTGCATTTTTTACATCAGCACCAGTACCAAAAAACACTACCGATGCTAGAAGTATTTGCTACCCGTGTTATTTATGCTCTAGCACCGGTATTTTGCACATGTAAGACACGTACCAATGCTGAATATTATCATGTATCCACCTTTTTTTCCACACAGGCATCGGTATATCGCACCAGTAAGTTTCCAACTGGTGCAGATGTATACATAGGCACCGGTAGTTCTGCCGGTGCTAGACATAAAATTTCAAATTGGTGCTTCTAAATACCATTTCCCACGTGTTTTTTGCATCAGCACCAATACCAAATACTTTACCGGTGCTGGAATCATCTTTTTCCAGCGTAATTTTCATTCTAGCACCGGTCCACAACACCAATATTCCCTTTACCGATGCTTAAAATTATCATTTTTCTTCTTTCTTCTCACTGAGGCACCGGTGTTCTACACAGGTATTTTTTTTTCTACCGATGCAGATGTTTACACAAGCACCGGTATTATCATTTTTATGTTATTTTATCGGTGTTAAAGTGATTTCTAGCACTGGTTTTGTTGCACCGGTACACTGTAACTGGTGCCTATGTACATGTTTTCCAGTAGTGCTATAGTACATCACATTCATATAAACTCAACCAAGAACTATAATCAATTAATGAACAGGGGGTAATTAATTAATTATTAATTAATGAGTGAGGTAGCATCCATCATTTTTACAATACCAGCTCCCACCTTGAACAATTGAGGATTGAAAATAGTGTGTAACTCAGAGGAATTGACTTCTTCATAGATAAAATGGGGGTTTTTAAAAATATTTGTCAAATATCTCCAACTTAAGAAATATATCCTGACGGGACCAGTGGTGGTCTTTCAATTATTTTATTGTCGATCATATCGATATCGGATTTGACATCTGCAGGAAAGTCCAGCTCATCATTTTTGCTGGAAAAGCAATCGCACGATATTGCACCCATGTCAGATAAACTTTTTACTTTACATCGATTTCAAATATTTTTTACCTTGATTATTCCATAACTGTGGTAAAAATACTACCTTTTACCTCATTTTTTAAACCAAGGTAAATAATATCTTTTACTTTTTTTAAAAATAACCGGGGATGAATTACCTCGATTATTTTCTAAAAAGTAAATAACTGAGGTAAAATGCTGAAATAATAGGTGAGTTATCTTGTAGTGAATCTGAGCTTCGAAGAAAGTCCAGATAGCTTTCATCCAGCATCTTTGAAAATCTGAATTTTCGGAATCAGATGAGAATGTTGTTTGTGGTCTATTGCACCTAATTGTTACTTCCAATTGTTCCATTGTTGGTCTCCCTTTTGTAAATTTTCCAATTAAGACATATATGTAGTGTGAGGAGAGTTCTTGGATCTCAGCTAGCAAGTGTGATAAAATGTAAAACTCATAAATAATTGTGGTTGTGTGTATTCATATACATAGTGAGTACAAATGGTGTATAAGGTAGAATTAGATATGAAAAATAATATATACAAAATCAATTAGAAAGTGAATTCATTTTTTAACCTGATTCTAATCGATTTTATATTCTATTAAAGTGGAGGCATGATAATCCTCCCTTGTATTCCGTGATGGGATTGAGGTTTGGATTTGATGGGAGAGAGTTAGCTAGCTATGTACGGTTTCACGAATTGAAAGCTTGAAGGAACGAGCGTTGTGCAGATTTAGCGACGGAAGGAAATGAATTAGGTGCACTAGGAGTTGTAGTAGATTTTTTAATTGTCGGTTGTTTCTCCACCATAGCAACGGCGGAGCAAAGAGCCATCACCGGTGGCGCGGTTGATAAACTAAGGCCCTGTCCAGTTCAGCTAAAACGGATATGAGTTGAGTTGAACTGAATTTATTAAGGTTGAGAAGAGTTGAGAAGAGCTGAGAAGAGCTGAGTTGAGTTGAGGTGATTGAAGCTGATATTATTTGAGAAGAGCTTAGAAGAGTTGAGAAGCGCTGAGAAGAGCTGAGAAGGGGGATTGAATTAAAATGAATTGAACTGAATCAAATTGAACCAAACTGAATCAAACAGAATAGAACAGAATAACACTTAACTGAACAAAAAATAGTTAAAAGAATATAACGGTTAAATTATATTACATATTAATAATTAATAACTATTAATTAATAATAATTTATTATATAAATAATAGTGCATGTGAATTTTTATCGCCCTATAATATGCTTCCATAATTTATAACATAAATTAATATTTTAGAGAGAATTTATCAATATATTAATTGTAAATATGTTAAATACAATCAGTTTAATTATTTAATTATATTACATATTAATATTTAATTATTAATAATCAATCATGATATAAATAATAGCATGTGAAATAAATATTTTATTTCAAAATATAATACATAAATCTTAGGAAAATTCATAATTAATATTGTAACACCCAAGTGATTTGTAGTTAAATGATTTTAAAATTAAAATTAAGCTTTATGGTATTTAATCATTTGTTAATAATTAATAATATATTATGTTAATTATATGTTAAATTAAACATCTATGATACTATGTATGCTTTTGATAATCACAATACTTATAATAATTCATGCATTCAAATATGAAAATATTTACTATAAGTTTCATATTCAAAATAGATGAAAGAAATTTCTAAATTTAAAAAGAATTGAATGGAGTTGAAAGTAGCAGATCTTGAATTATTAAAGTTTAGTTCAGTTGATTGGAGCTGAAAAGAACTGAGTTGAGAAGAACTGAGAGGAGTTGAAATGAGTTGAGAGGAGCTGAGAAGAATGAGAGGAGCTAAGTTGAGAGAATTGGAGTTGAGATTATTTGAGAGAAATTAAGAAGACTTGATAAGAGATTAAAAAAGTTGAGAGGAAATTATTGAATCTGAAATAAACTGAACTGGAGAGGGCCTAAGTTTCAAAGACCTTTACATAGAATAGCTAGAGAGATAAAAGGAATAACACCTACATATACATGCATCCGCTTTAAGAGGTTTCCAACCTGGTGATATCCCTGAAAGGCAATGCTTGGGAAATTTAAGCTATAGTAGTAGTACAGAAATCGACCACAGGCGAAAAATAAATAATTCCTTTGTTCCAAATAAAATGACATGTTTGCTTCAGACAAAATTTTAGGGGAGGTGGCGGTGAATAATTATGAAAAAGTGAGGATATTTTAAGATTTAGGGTTTTGAATTTTGGGTGATGGGGAGAGGATATTGTGAGAATATAACAATATATTTTTTGCCATATTAAATTATTCTCAAAGTATACCATTTTAATTAAGATAAAAAAAATAGAAAACATGTTATTTTTCAAGGCACGGAGAGTAGTAAAGGAAATCATCGACCAAAGATGAAAAACAAATGAGAAAAGTGCTTATATAACCCTATATAGTTCACATAAGTGTGTCAATATAACCTTTTGATAATTAAAATAGTCAATATAGCCCTAGAAAGTAAGTGAAAGTTCAAACATACTCATGAATTTGATGAAAAGGAGTATTTTACCCCTCTATAAAAAAATTTAAAAAAGAACTTACTATTGTAACCCCCCCCCTAAACCCTAATTTTATTCTTCCTCTTCTCTTCTTATTTTCTTCCTTTCTTCCCAAGAATCCTCCAGCAGCTATTTCTATTCTTCATTTTCTTCTAATCTCCCGGCGTCATCTTCCGCCTTCCCTCATATCCCACAGAATCTTGATTTTGTAGGTTTATCCTCGGCGGGTCAATGGGTTGGTGTCGCTAGGGTTTTGGTGATGGGGAGATGGGCGTCTAGCGGCGTGGCTAGCGGCTCTAGGGTTTCAGTTGTGAGGGCTTGGTATCGAGCGGTAGGGCTGGTGCCACTAGCATTTTGGTGGTGGGGGCTGGGCTTCGAGCAGCAGGAGTGGTGATGCTAGGGTTTCTATGGCAGGGTCCAAGCGTCGAACGGCGGGGCTGGTGATGCTAGAGTTTTGGTGGCGGACAACTGGGTGCGAGCGGCAGGGTTGGGCATCATGGGCATCGAGCGGCAGGAGTGGTGGCCACGGGTAGGGATGATCATGGTTCGAATCTAATAAGACCCAGACCCGACCCTAAAAATATAGTTAAACCCATACCCAACCTGGACCCGTAGTGTCTAAATTTTTTAGACCCGTACCCAAACCTAATGGGTCTAAACGGGTCTTGGATCCAAAACGGGTCCTAAATGGGTATAAAATTCTAAATTTTTCTTCACTAAATAAAATACTCATATTATTCTAAATACAAATAAATCAAGTACAATATGCATCTGAATTAATTTTTCAAGAAAAAAAAATATACGTTACATATTATTTGTTGAATTAAAAATAAAAATACAAAGAGAATATGTAAGTAATTTAGAAAATAGGGTAAAACAATATACTCCCTCCGTCCCACCAGAAATGACATATTTGCTTTTTTTTAAAGTCAAATTTGGTAAATTTTTACCATAAATATAAAATTAATATGTATATAATAAATATATCATGTGAGATATTATTGAATTCATCTTAACATATGTTTTCTAAATATCAATTTTTAAGTGGAATTGGTATATGTAGCTAAAGATATTGACGGTCAAACATGATCATTGAAAACTGTAAAAAAAATGTCATTACTGTTGGGACAAAAGGAGTATATTCTTAGGGTTACAGGGGTCTATGGGAGGGTCTAGGTCTTAATATTTTAGATCCGGTCTTGAACCCATATTTTAAAATTTAAACCGATACCCGAACTAAGACTTGATGGGTCCAATTTTTTTGGACTCATACCCGATCCAATGGGTCTGGGTTGGGTTCTAGACCCATGATCATCCCTAGCGACAGGTGGGCTAGGGTTTCACGGTGGCGGAATGAAGTGAAGTTGCGGCAGTGCTAGAAGGGCAGTGGTGATGGGGGGTTGAAGGGTGGTGGTGGTTAGGGGTGGGAAAAAACTGAAATTGAAAACCAAACCAAAAATCAAATAATATGAATTTGAATAACCAGAACAAAATTTAAAATACAATTTTCGGATAAGATAATTTAGTCAACCGAATTTCGAATATAGTTTTTGGTTTGATTTTGGATATTGAAACTCAATCTGAAACTCGAACCGAACACCGAATTACAAATAAATAATATATAATTATTAAACTTAAAATATAATTAATCAATAGACATAAAGTTGGGGGCCTCTTTCTAAATTTAAAACTGTAGTTCTTAAAAGTTAAAATGAAAATTGTCCAACCCAGTTTAAGAGATAAAGTTGGGGCACAATTAAAAACCTAAATCAAACCTAAATGCCCAGCAATTCTCCGACGCACATATTCTTCGGCAATGCCTGAAACTCTAAAAGTGTGGAATGGAGGCTTAACTTCGGAGGTTAGAATCTCGGCCAGATTATTCTTGCAAATCCAAAAATCTGCCAACATCTGAAGCAGGCCGATGCTTTCTGGGGACATTTCCTATGTTAAAAATTAATACCCTCGGCGAGGTAAACAGGGACAATTGTAATTCAGATAAAATGGTTTGGACCGGTTTCAATCCGAAACCCGAATTCTAAATTTGGTTCGGTTAATTCGGGTTTCTAGATAATTTGGTTCGGTTTTGGTATTAGAAATTTTAGGGGTCAACCCAATTAACACGGATCGAATAACTCGAAAACCAATTAACCCGAACAAATGTCCACCCCTAGTGGTGGTGGCGAGGTTGAAAGCGAATGTGGTGGTGGGGTTGGATGGAGGGCGTGGGGGTGGAGACGGGGCAACGGCAACCTAGCGATGGTTGTGGTGGGCTGAGAAAAAAATTGTCCTAACACTTTTAGTTTGTAGGCCAAGGAACATTTTGGTCATTTTATGGGCAATCAACATCAGAAATGGTGTCTTAGAGTTATATTGGCCTTTTCATCAACCAGTTAGGGTTGTTTTTGTACTTTAAATTATTTGAGAGTTATATTGACACTTTTACAAGTATATAAGATTATATTCGTATTATATCCCAAAACAAATACTCCCCCCGTCCTAAGATTAATGGCACCATTATTTTATTCAAGTCAAATTTGAAAAACTTTGACCCTAAACAAAAATTAATCTATACTTAATAAAAATATCTTGTGGGATCTTGTTAGATTCATCTTAATATCTCTTTTTCTAACTATTTTTTATACAAAATTATTATATGTAGCTAGAGATATTAACGGTCAAACACGATAATTGAAAACCGTGAAAAATTAATTATGCTGATAATCTTGAGACCGAGGAGTATATGTACAAACATATCGCCCATAAGATAAGATAAGATAAAAGCATTAAATAATTGAACAAAATCTAAATTTTAACTGTTACTCTCATTATAATATAAGTATTGTATATAAGCACAATTGTGTGATATCTCCGTTGGAAAATATGGTTGATTTCGTCAACTTTTGGGCTCAATCAAATTGTGTGGCTGAACGTAAAAATCGCACTCTTAAGGAGATGATGAATGCGATGTTAATAAGTTCTGGGTTGCCACAAAGCATGTAGGGGGAGACTATTTTGACGGCCAACTATCTTTTAAATAAGATACCTTGTAAGGATGAGAAAGCAACTCCCCATGAGTTGTGGAAAGGCACGAAGCCGTCCTTTACGTACTTGCGAATGTGGAGGTGTCTTGCTAAGGTGTTGATCTCACCGCCAAAGAAGCTAAAGATCTGACCTAAAATGGTTGATTGTATCTTTATAGGATATGCACATGAGAGTTGTGCTTATCGCTTCCTTGTACATGAATCTCATCATCCCGAGATTCATAAGAACACAATCATGGAATAAAGAAATTTCTTTGAGGATGTGTTCCCTGCCAAGGAAAGGGCAGAATCGTCAAAGAGGACCATTGAGTCATTAGACGAAGGCGTAGTAATTCCTGACGATCTTGAGGATCAAGAGGAGGAAGAGGATGAACCTAGACGAAGTAAACGGATTAGGACTGAAAAATCGTTTGGTCCTGATTATCTAACGTTTATGCTTGAGAGCGAGCCCCAAAGCTATAAAGAAGCTGTGAATTCGTCTGAGGAACCTATATGGAAAGAAGTGATTAAGAGCGAAATCGACTCGATTATACATAATCATACTTGGGAGCTAGTGGACTTACCTCCGAGATGTAAACCACTGGGCTAAAAATGGATCTTCAAGAGGAAGATGAGAGCCGATGACTCGATTGACAAGTATAAAGTGAGACTTGCAATCAAAGGTTATAGACAAAAGGAAGGTTTTGACTACTTTGATACTTATTCTCCTATCACGAGAATAAGCTCCATTAGAATGATACTTGCTATCGCCGCGTTGCGTAAGCTTGAGGTTCAACAAATGGATGTGAAGACTGCCTTCTTGAATGAAGATTTAGAGGAAGAAATCTACATGGAGCAACCTGAGGGTTTTAATGCTCCAGGACAAGAAGGAAAAGTCTGTAAGTTGGTGAAATCGTTGTATGGTCTCAAACAAGCACCAAAGAAATGGCATGAGAAGTTTGACCATGCCGTTCTTGCCAATGGTTTCAAAATCAATGAGTGTGATAAGTGCATCTACATGAAAGACACGAAAAATGGATATGTAATCCTTTGTCTATATGTAGATGACTTGCTCATTGTGGGTAGTAATAAAAGGATGATCAAGGCTACCAAGGATATGTTGAATTCTTGTTTTGACATGAAGGATATGGGACTGGCGGATGTGATCTTGTGGATAAAGATCATTCGAATCTCTGATGGTATCACCTTAACCCAGTCTCACAAAATCCTTGAGAAATTAAAAAAGAATGACTCGGAGGTGGTAATGACTCCAATAGATCCCAATTTACATCTACGAAAGAATAAATTGAGGGCTATTAATCAGGTGGAGTATTCAAGAGTCATTGGGAGTCTGATGTACTTAATGAGTTGTACTAGACCAGACATTGCTTACACTGTAAGTAGGTTGAGTAGATACACGAGTAACCCCAGTATGACTCACTGGAAGGCGATAACTAGAGTGTTGAG
>JAULKK010010205.1:0-10250 GCA_032355705.1 Rubia peregrina
CGACCCCGACTTGCCACTATCTACTTTCTAGTAGTATAGCCGCAATTAGGGCATATAAATACTATCTTTGAGAGGCATGACGACGGCCTCCCACTCATGTTCTTGAAATAACTGTAAAATTTCTAGATATCCTTGGATTACAAAACCACCTACAATGCCTCTTAGGACTACACAGGCAAACATCCTGACTTTGGCCTTGCAAAAGCTTTGTCGCAGGGTGATGAGACCCATGTTTCCACTCAAATTATGGGTACTTATACTATGCAGCTCCAGAGTATGTGATGATTGGTACACATCTCTATTTTTATTTTCCTTCTTTGTATTCTAAAATCTTATGAAGCAACTGGTAATAGTGCATAAAATAAATGGTACACGAAACTTACTCCAGTTTATTTCAACCTTCACACAGTCTACTATAGCAGTGAGTAAGCTACAGGATTTTGATACTACTCCCGTTCTCTTTGATGCAGCACCAACGGAGCGTATGTTTGGAACATATCTTAGGTTTTTAACATGGCTTTAGGGTAGGAAAATTATAGGTATATGACTTCAGTTAAAGAACAAATTTGCGGAAACTTAAGAAAAAAAGATAAACTGAGGTTTGCAGAGAGGCAGTGTTGTATTTTAGCCTCCTTTGTGTTATAATTTTACTTTCGGGTAGTCCTTGTTTTGCTTGTTGACTTGTTGATGATTCTTCGTGTTGGAGCTATGTTTCCAAAAGATGGAGAGCAGTGGTTCTGATGAAGAGTATGCTATAAGTGATTTTGAGATCAATGATTACTAAGAGAAGCCACTCGAGCTACCGAAGGCTGGAAAACTCAAGGTCAAGGGATCCAATAGATTCGTTCACTTCCCTTTTTTATGCTGGGAAGAAGAAACAGGATTTTAAGTACAAGAACCTCCCTCAACATGCTACCGGAGCCAACAAATATTCTTCTAACTAGTGCGTTATCCAGAAGGTGAACCATCTTGTATGTTATGTGTGTGTTGCAAAAATAATTTGGTGCTTTGGGGTATAATTCATAGGTGCTTCAATTGTACTTGTAAGTGCTTCTAATGTAATGTTTCTTTTATAACTTATGTGTTATAAAAATAACTTGGTTCTTAGAGTACAAACCGTAGGTGCTTCAATAAACACTTGTAAGTGATTCAAATGTAAGTTATAGGTGCTTATTTTATAACTTGTGTATTATGAAAACAACTGGTAGGTGCTTCAACCATCACTTGTAAGTGCTTAAATTTTGGCTAGTAGGGACTTCTTTCATAACTTACGTGTGTTACGTAAATAACTTGGTGCTCATAATATACATGGTAGGTGCTTCAACCATTGCTTGTAAGTGTTTCATATGTAACTAGTAGGTGTTTCTTTTCTAAATTACATGTTCTAAGAAAACATCTTGGTGCTTAGAGTATAACTCGTAAGTACTTTAACCATCACTTATAAGTACTTCAAATGTAGTGTAGGTGATTCTTTTTATAATTTGAATGTGCTAAGTAAACTACTTGGTGCTTAGATTACAACTCATAGGTGCTTCAACCATCACTTGTATGTGCTTCAACTCGAAGGTGCTTCAACCACTGCTTCCAAGTGATTCAAATGTATCTTATAGATGTTTTTTTATAACTTGTATGTATTACAAAATAACTTGTGCGTATTACAAAATAACTTGTATGTAGTACAAAATAACTTGGTGCTTAAAGTACAATTCGTAAGTGATTCAACCACCGATTGTAAATGCCTCAAATGTAACTTGGTGCTTAGAGTTTAACTCAAATGTGCTTCAATTATTGCTTGTAAGTGTTTCAAATGTAAATTAAGGTGCTTTTTTTAAATTCTTACGTGTGATTAAAAAACAACTTGGTGTAATTTGAACCACCTAAAAACTATAACATAAAACAAATGGTGTAATTTTAAAGTTGAAATTATACGAGTATAATTTCAACTTCGAGCGTATGTGCTTCTATTTATGTGTGTAGGTGCTTTAAGTTAAAGTTGTGGGTGCTTAAAAATTGTATTCTCGGTGCTTTGAGAATTTTGGGCATTTTAAAAAATAATAATAATTATTGAGTGTAGGTGCTTCTATTCATGTGTGTAAGTACTATAACTTAAAGGTTTGGGTGCTTGAAAATTGTATTTTTGGTGCTTTGATAATTTTGGGCAAGTTTTTTTTAATTTTTTTTATTGAGCGTAGGTGCATCTATTTATGTGTGTAGGTTCTTTAAGTTAAGTGTGTGGTTGCTTGAAAATAGTATTCTTGGTGTTTTGAGAATTTCAGTCAAGTTTTTTAATTTTTTTATTGAGTGTGGGTGCTTCTATTTATGTGTGTAGGTGCTTTAAGTTAAAGGTTTAGGTGGCTGAAAATTGTATTCTTCGTGCTTTGAGAATTTTGGGCAAATTGTTTTTTAAAAAATAATTATTGAGCATAGGTGCTTCTATTTATGTGTGTAGGTGCTTTAAGTTAAAAGTGTGGGTGCTTGAAAATTGTATTCTTGGTGCTTTGATAATTTCAGGCAAGTTTGTTTTTTATTGAGCGTATGTGCTTCTATTTATGTGTGTAGGTGTTTTAAGTTAAAGGTTAATTGTATTTTTCGTGCTTCGAGAGTCTCGGGTAAATTTGTATAACTTTTATTAAGCCAATCCATGTTTTTGTATTTTTCTTTTTTTAATAATAAGGGCAAAATAGCATTTTCAACAAAATCTGGAAGTAAACCGGTAGACTAAAAAGTCTACATGGTCAAAGGTTATCTTGGTACTTTTTAATATTGCAGGGTTGTATTTGCACTTTCAGCCTAAACTCGGTATTAATATATTTGACAATCAAGAAAATTAATAAAAGTGGTAATATTGATAAAATAATGGCCAAAAAGGATAACGTATGAAATAGCTTACTTCTCTAAGTTGGGAATAAGAGCAGGGAAGTAATAGTTATGTTACTGCATGATATCCTTAGCAAAGGAATAAAAATCGCGAAAAGTTGTAGTTATTAGATGACCTATTTCAATGGCTCAGATTTGTTCTCACATTAAGAGATGTTCTCACATAAAAGGGTGTTCTCACCAAATCCCTCCCCATCTAGCATGAACCATATGGTTTTTGACCACGAGGATGTACCCATTGCAATTTCCACCAAAACTTTATTTCAATACTTTTACTCATTGCGTGAAGATTTTTGAAACCTAACCCATTTCCTTTATTGGATAGCAAAGTTTCTGGTATGATCTCCAAACTCTCTTAGTTTGGGATTCAATTGTGTTAGAGTTTTATATAAGCTTGGCCATTATTTTATGGATCTGCTCAATTGTGTATCTTGTAGGCCAAATTATTATTTTTGATTAGGACTACTCTGCCTGCAGGGGAAGTGGAATATGTTTTGCAAACTCTTATTCTTAATTTTATAGAACTGAGCAAGCTCATAAAGTAAGAATTCATGGCCCTTCCAACATAAATTGGCCATCTTATGTACTTGAAAGGAAGTGAACCTGCTAATTTTGAGTTTCAGCTTCTAGATTAAGGATTATGTGCTGAGAAGCGAATTTTGAAATAAAGAAAGAAGATTTTTCAAAATTAACTTATTGGCCAGAGGCCACTTTGAAAGATTTCAAAAAGTTGAGAATTGTTTTGATTATTGCTTTTGCATATTTCATTAGAATTGCTGTATCATTAACAAAGGAAAGGTAAGTTAATTTCTTCATTTGGCCTGGGAGTTTGAAGTATTCCAGGTTGACATATGGAAATAGAAAATTTAGATTCCTAGAAAAGTCTTCAGCCATTAAAATGAAGAGCAATGGAGATAAGGTATCTCTTTGGTTTAATACTCTAGAACCTGGGAAAATCCATATGAATTACCATTAATTAGTACTTGGACAAAGGTTGCTTTGATATTTCCAATTATTAGGTGTGTACAAATGTTTATGAGAATCCCATCTGGATCAGTAGTTTAAAAGGAAAGGCTTTCATCATGTCCAATTTGATCATCATTTTATTACCATTTGTCTTAGAATGAAGAAAATTGGTTACTTCTTGGATTAGGAGGACATTATTAGCTAATTTTCTGCTATAGACAAAGGTTGATTTTTTCTGGACTAATTAAGTAATCCATTAGTTGTTTAAAGCATCCACAATGGTATCTACTTAAACTCACATTTCTTATTAAGGAGCACTCCTTATTTAAGGAGTACCATTGTGGAGTTTTAAGGAGCACTCCTTTATAATGAGTTGCTCCTAATTTAAGGAGTTGGTACCTCTTGTTTTGTGCAAATACAACCAATCAATGAATGCAATTTAACATGGTTTGTTTTTATATTTTTAATTGATTATAATTTTAAATTAAAAGAAGTGTCTTAGAAGTGTTCCTTAAAGTCCATTACCATTGTTGGTAGTTTAGTTACACCTATTTTTTTTATCAAAATTCATGATGTTGCACTTAAGAAGTGGTACTTAAGTCCACTACTATTGTGGATGCTATTTAATTCTTATTGATAAGATTTTAAAGGAAAAAAATTCGGTGAAGTTGCATAGGCATATGAGAATATATTCTTTACAGTCGTAACAAACTTCTATCTTAGGGATGAAGATAGTTATTTCATATGCTATGACCTTAGAGATTTAAGAAAATATGAAGAATTCATTAACTGAAGTTTAAAAAATTATATTTTATTATGTTCTGACATTTTTGAAAGAAAAGCCCTGGAAAACCATCAGGGCCAGGAGAATATGTGTTGTCCATGGTGAATATGATTTCAGTTAGTTCGGTGACAGGTTTCAAATTAATTGAGTTCATTTCCCGAGTGATGATTTTAGGTATGTTCGAAAGACTCATGCTAAATTAAAACTAGAAGGATCCGTATTTTTGTTTGATAGCAGCTCAGTAAAGAAGCTCACTACATTTGTTCGTATTTATGTTGGAACCTATTCCAGTTGCCAATTTTTGTCTCTGATTACTAAATGATTTTCCGCTTTTAGCTTTTACTGTTTGATGAAAAAACTGTGTATTTGAGTCTCCTTCCCTAATCCATTTGATCCTAGATATTTGTCTCCGATAAGTTTCCTGATAAGCTAATGCAAGAGTCAGCTTATCTTTAAGAAGGTTCAAGGATGTTATGTTACCTTGACTTCTAGTTTTCTGTAAGTCATCTTCAACATTTAGCAATTGATCCTCATAGGATTGTACAGCATCAAAAACATATCCAAACACTCTCTGGTTCTAGAATTTTGGAGACATCTTTAAGTTTTTTAGTTTTAAAGTAAATCTCTTCATTCTTGACACATTTGACACATTTTTTTGGGATATATACCAATATAACCCTACCTACTTGGGTAGTGCCAATATAACCCTCAAATAATTTTTAGTGACGAATAACCCTAAGTAGTTTATAAAACTCCCAATATATGAGCTCTCTAGTACTGCGTGCGAAAACCCTATTACTATGTGTTTTCCCACACAAAAATTCTTCAGCTCGATCTGTTAATCCCCCGTTGGATTGGCCACCTCATGGGTAGATCAGGCAACACAAATCAGAGGAAGGCACAAAAGACAAAAGTATCTCAGAGTAACAATGATGCTAGTTTTGTCAGCAGAGGAGAGAAATTGGGAGCGAAAGAGAATACAGTGGGACTGAAGGGAGTAATGGATGTTAGAAAAATCAATGGCGTTAGCCAAAAAACACCAGTGAGGGAGACATGTGATAAGAAACAAGAAGTAGGAGGTGAATATGATATGGAAAAGCTAGAGAAGATTAGTAGGAGGTTAACGTGGGTGAAAAAGTAGTAGAAGAAGAAGAAAATCATGGAGCTTAGTTGTTTGTGAAAATGATGAGATCAAATATTTCAAGCCAATGGAATTAGAGGGGATGATGTTGAGGGTGGTTACAGAAGAAGATGTATCAGAATGCTAAAAAAAGTGGGAAGATACGGTGATGTGTAAAATCCTTAGAGACAATCCTCCATTCAGAGTAATGGAAGGATACTTTCATAGGATATGGAGCAAAAAAGTGTTGCAGTTATGGTTATTGAACTCCGGTATCTTTATGGTGAGATTTCAGAACAGGAGTTTCAAGGATGAAGTGATTGACAGATGAGTGATATTCTTCGACAGTAAACCTATTATTGTCAAAACTTGGGATAACAATGGTGAGATGGATGAACCAGACTCAGTCCCAATCTGGCTTCAATTACAAAAAAAATCTCTAGCTTACTAGGAACCCAAGATTATAACTAAGATCATGAGCCCATTGGGTTGACCAGTTTTCTTTGATAGATTAACAAAGGAGAATGAGAGGTTATCATTTGCAAGAGTGAAAATGGAGGTAAGAATCCCTGCCCGAGAAGGTGTTGTACTTAAATGAGAAAAAGGCAATTGTCAGTCAGGAGGTACATTATGAATGAAAGCCAGCCAAATGCAACATATGCGACATGTTTGGATGCCAGGGTAATAGCTGTAGGAAGAAGGAGAGGAAAACTGTTACGCAAGTGTTCATCCCAGTAAAAGAGGTAAAGATAAAAGAAAAAGAAAATGTGACTAGGGAATCACGAGTGAGAGGAATGATGGTTCAAAGGGGAGAAGTCAATACTAATCGGATGGCAAAAGGAAAAGAGAAGATGGTTGAGGCAGTATCAGCAGCAGAAGTGGTGAAATCAGCCTCATCAGGTACAAGCTATACCCTGCTCACAGATCCACCTAATTTTAAATGTTAAAAGATATAATAGATTGCTGGAACATTCGCAGCTTGAATAAAGGAGAAAAACACAAAAGGGGAATTTCTGTCTGAAAAATAATATTGGTTGTTTGGGGACTTTAGAAACAAAGATCAAAGAAAAAAAACAAAAAAAAATATGGAACAAGATAGGGATAGGTAGGGAACTCATAACTAATAGTGTTATAGTGAAATGAGGAAGAATATTGGTGGGATGGATAATGTATTTCATTGAAAATGATGTATTGAATATGGGGGAACAGTGGATAGACATGAAGCTAAACCTTAAAGGGAAAAACCTGAGGATTTACTTACTTGTGGTTTATAGATATAATACCATAGATAGGAGGAAGCCTTTATGGAGTTCTTAAAAAAATTTGGGAAAGCTTATTACTCAGAAATACAGAAGCAAGTAGCTGGTCATGGAAGAATATTTGTAAACTAAAATACATATACATGAAGGAGTTGCTGAGTTGCATTGATGGCAAGGAGAAATTCAAGGTAAAGAAAATTTATGATATCTTGAAGGGATGAAAAAATAAGTATACGTATGCTAAAGTTGTTTGGTGCAAAAAAATCTTTCAAAACATAGATTTTTCATTTGGATGTAGGTGAAAGGTTGTCTGCCTATTGTTGATAGGACGATAGGCTGATAATGTAACACCCCCTCCTTGACTTTCCTGCTTATAAGCGAGTACTAGGTCGAGGTATGGTGTGTTACCGAGAGCCGACTTAAAGTCGGGTATCTCAAGTGTGAAGAATCGAGCAGTACAATATGCGGAAGCGTGATACAAATGTTAACCTCAAATCACTATTACATAATAAATTTACAATCCAATGAAAGTTTTAGATTTGCAATTCTACTTGGATAGTATCTAAAGTTTAACGACTAAATAGCTATACAATTATTTTTCATCCTAACTCAAAGGAAGTAAAGTATTCACTCGCGTTAACTGTCAGTCAATCTCGTGCGTCCAATATACCTGTTGGGTTTATTTAAACTAGGGTGACCTCCTTTGCTCAATTAGGTTCATCTCCAATAATTACCGAGTTGAATTTAACGAGCACATAAAAACAAGTAAACACATTTGTCCTAACACATAATAAAAGGATACGGGCGGTTATACCTAGTCGTAGTCAAGCCCCTATATGGGTACTATGACTATCAAGCTAAGCATAGACCAAAAACATTTCACTTTCAAGATTGCCCGAAGGCCACGTATTCAATATCACTTCTCGTCAGCCACACCCCCCACACATGTTTACTTACGAGCTCGTATCAAGTAACAATTGGTAATGCTAGCATACCGAACACCGCGTGCAGACTGTCTAGTCGTACGGTCCGGCCCTTGCCGTCCCCATTGATTTTGACTGAACTACAATCATGCAGGGGACCCCGAATTTATCAAGAACAAGTTCAATTCAAGTAGCAAAGATCAAGCAATCAAATAGACATGGCAAGATAAAGTACAAACCAGTCATACACGTAGATCAATCAAGTTGAGTTTGATGCGATAAAGTACACATCATCCTCATCATATCAAGTTCAAGTTAATATAACATGTAACATATTATGCATGACATGATTTATTAAAGAAACAAATTCAAAGAAAACATTCAAATATATCACGCTAATTTCATATTTGATTCAATTTATGCAAGCGATGAAACACTCACCTTAGTATGGCTCAACATCCTCTAAAATCGGTTTGAATTCTTTGGGTCCGTTCAATTCTGTTAACTCGGTACACTTATTAGACTCAAATTATCATTTAAACAATCATTTCATGTTAATCTCTTATTTCTCGATTCCACTTCATTAGTATAATATATTTTTTAAAGGAACTAGTTGAATTTTAAGTAAAGGTGTTTCTCTTTCTAAACAATTTTCTAAATTTAATAATTTATAAAGTTGATTGGTAATGTAATTGAATTTTGTGTTGGATATACATATTGATAATATGGTAAAAATATATATTTATATATTAATTTCTTTAGTACATAAGATCATTCGTTTACCTTGGTTAGAGTTTAGCTCCAATAATGATGATTTTGATTTTGATTGTACATTATCATTTCAAATAATATTAAATCTTTAATTTTTAATGAAACAATACAAGATTTATCTAAATTAATATATACATATACATGTGTGTATATATATATATATGTGTGTATGTATGTATATATCAATTTGATTCATAATTATACATAAAGGATTTAATTAAAATTAATAATTAATTTCCGGATTGAGAACTATAGAGTATGTGTCAAAAAAATAAATAAATTGTAAGATTGTTAACCTTTTTTCTATATTTAAAGATTTTAATCCAATTTAAATTGACATTTTTTCAAAAATTCTATTAATATAATCATCTTGTGTAATAAATTATTGAGGATTTATAAATTTAATTTCATTCATAAAACCATCTTGCATGTTATAAATTTTTAACAACAAATAATAATATGTCGATATCACCCCAATCTCGGTTTGTACTTTCATAATATCTTTCTATTATTAAAAATCACTTTGTATGTTAAAAATTTTGGACAGTAAATGACAAATCATAAATATTATCTCAAATTAAAGTTGTACTTTTCCAAAACTTTATTACCGATAATAGATTTGCGCAAAATGATCTTGCATGACATTTTGGTAGATATATATATATAGTATTTATTTTATATAAAATATTTTTTAAAAATTTTAAATTTGATTGGAATGTTCTTGCATGTTAAAAATTCTTAACAATAGATCTTTTTTTTATTATAAAATATTACTTTCAATATTTGAACCATCATGTTGTGGAATCTTGAAAATAATTAATAGTTTTCTAGAATCTTATTCCTTAACATTATAAATAAGTATTTCTTAAAATTATAAAATGATGAGAAATAACATATAAATCTTACCTTAATATAAAAATGTATCCTTTTCATATCATTACTAACCTTAAATTTGTTAAGGTTATGTTGCATGAAACATTTTAAGTTAGAAAATTTGAAATTTGATAAGAATTATTAGGATTATTATGCATGTAACATTTTAAGTTAGAAAATCTCGATCTTCATAAGAATTATATGACATAACTATAATGTATTCACAAATTTTGGATGGTTGAAAGGGGAATTCTTAGATCTATTCATGGATGGTGGAATTATAAACATGCATGTAGTTCTTAAGTTCTATGGTATCAAGATCTTACTTGCGATAATAGTTTCATCTTCCAAATATGATTCCACAAGTTTCTTTCTTCATTTCTTCACCTATAATTTTAGAATTAAACTTTTAGAATCACTAAGAAGATATTGTTGCAAATAACATTGGAGATAAAGCTATTTAATCAAATCTTGAAAATAAAATTACCACAAGCATGCATCAAAAGAATAACCCTATTAAATGATCATGCATTACAATGCCATGCTAAAAATTAAATACGAATTAATTGAAAGCATAAAGACCTGCAATTTACAGAAAGAAGTAACACAATTACATGCAATCACATAAAGGTGGAGTCACGAACAACATTCGCTGCCCTTGAAACGAATTGGCCCCG
>JAULKK010010214.1:0-10250 GCA_032355705.1 Rubia peregrina
GGGCCAGATTTAACAGTAAAGAGATCCAAAGACTTCTCGAATCCGCGATATAATGCTGGATAAAAATGAAGACGGATGAATTTCTGACCGGGGTTGACCTGAAAAGTGAAGTGGAATGGAAAGGAAGAGATTCTTGAAGTCATGTATGGCACGTGGTCAGCACCAAGGAATGATGTTGCAACAACAGCTGAGCTTGTTGATTGGCCGGAGATCGATGCTGAGGCCGATTCTCCGGTCCACTCCCGGCCATCGAGTGCGGTGGACTTCCATTTGGAGCCACAATTAATAGAAATGTCACCTGCTGCTTCTGTATTCCCATGGAAGAACAAGATGCATGTAATTGTGAACGCTGAAACAGATAGGAAAATAGATGCTTCCATCACTCCCTTCTTCGATTGAGCCAGATGATTACAGCATAGTATAGAGTCAGAGGTTATATTTTACTAGATGATTAGACAAAATCACAGATAGCCTTGAATGGGTCGTCGTTGACTTGACTTGAACATCAGGGTCGCCTCCGCGTTGGCCCCATTGCATGTGACAAGTCATTCCACATCAATTGAGATACTAACCTTTACAACCACACCAGCGCCCTTAACAACCACATATATCGATATTTTACATAGACACGATTTGATGTTCCTCAATCGGAACCTATATTTCAGACACGGTTTCAAACTCGGAACTGATAATTCAAATTTTGAATTTCCTGGCAAAATCTACCTGTGAATGTCTAGAATTCAGGCTCGATGGAGGAACACTTTCTGAAGCCCATAAAGACCATCTGAGTCTGTAACTGTATTTCACCAGAGGGTGTCTGATCAAAAGTTCCACAATCGGAACTCAATAATCAGTTCCGCACTCATAACCATGTAGATAGTCCGAGACTCGGATAATCAGTCCACACTCGGAACTCAATGATCAGTTCTGCCCTCGAAAACCTATAGGTCATCCGAGACTTGGATAATCAGCTCCACACTCGGAACTACTCAGGAATTCCGACTCTCTGGCCAACAGTTTCGATCTTGGAACCAAACAAAGGCGGTTCTAGCACAAATAACAACGGCGGTTCATAACCACCTATAATGGTGTGCATTCAAAGGCGGTTCTCGGAACCACCCTTGATCATGAAGAATCAAAGGCACAACCAGATAAATCACTCCCAAAGTGACTCTCTAGTACGAAGGAACCACCTTTAATAGGCTTGTTCTACACTACTGCGACGAATTCAACAATATCATATACGATGATATTGTTGTTCATATATCTATTCAAATATGCGGTCAACTCTTGATAGATAATATTATTTAAAAAAGTAAGAATGCAAATAGAGTTGAGATAGAGGGAGTAGGTAAAGTATGGTCATTGTAGATAAATAATAATATATTCCATTACACATTAAATTGGTGTGTATATAGAAGGTCGAGTGGGCGGGCGGGTATGAGACAGATGTGAATAATATCCATGATCAGCCCATTATCCATCACAGATATCATTTTCATCCCATCTGCCTCATTCCCATTATAACTACATCCATCCTCGCACATTAAAACAGATGCAGCCCGGACCTCCACCAAAATTCACTCCATTGACGTCCTTATTTTAAAATCCCATGGATTTTCTTCTCCAAAATAAAGAGTAAAAGCAGTGCTATTCTTTCTTGTCACTCTTACTTCTTCACCCATTTTTAAAAAAAGGCAATCATTCATTTATGTTGGAAAAAACGTCCAACGTAATTATAATAAATGAAAGTGACATTCAACCTAAGAGAATCTCCAATGCAAACATCAGTTTGGTAAAAGTTGATAGATACATCATCTCGATAGGCCTTTCATCTTATAATACAACTCAAGTGAAAAAGTCCATAATCAATGTCAATCATACGTGGCAACAATCTGAGGTGGCCCATTCAAGGATCAAAGCGAGGCCTTCAATATCTCACCACATTAACTTTTGGCTAAAATTTCTCATTTACTATTGTTCCATTAGATTTTTAACCATTCGCTAGATAATACTCGTGCTTTGCACGGACGTGAATTTGACTATTATATATATTTTAAAATATAATTTAACCAATTGCTAAAGATATTAATAAATCTAACTTTAGCAAAACTTCATTATCGCAATCAACATGGCATGCATACGGATTTTATAGAATATGAAAAATGATCAAAGTTATAAAGATTTGATTGTAATGTCGTGCCATTCCACGGTTTATGAAAAAATTATATTTATTATTATTATTATACTATTTTAAATATTTTTAAAATATTCAAATGAATTAAATGATCATTTTTACTAATTAAACTTTGTAAAATTGAGTTATATATGCCCATTTTCTTCTTCTTCGGATATATATATATATACACACACATTGTGATTAATTGATAATATTGTGCTATTTTCACTATCATGGTTAGTGAATCATTTTCGGGGAAAAAGAAGACATTCTTGAGAAGGTCATGTTTTATTAAAAAATTTAGGGAAGAGAAGTAAAAAAAAGGAAACATCTGTGGTCAACGAATATCGTACTCAGCACATTATTCTAGACAAAACATACAGCAAGAGGTTGGACATTTCTAGTAGCAACAGTGGTGGAACCAGGGTCAACTATAAGGAGGAACTCATTGATAATGTTATGTACTCCCTCTGTCCCAACTCTTTAGGGACGAGCAGTAAAATAAAGGAAATATCTGTGATCAACAAATATCGTATTCAACACATTATTTTCAGACAAAACACAAAGTAAAAGGTTGAACATTTTCAGCAGCATCAATGGCGAAACCAGGGTAAAATATAAGGAGCGGGTCATTTATAATAATAATCTTAAAATTATGTACTCCCTCTGTCCCAACATTTTTTTAGAGAGCGAAAGACTGTAATTTTTTTAAAATGATATGAAACGTCTAAAATACCCCAACCTTCAACCTCTAATCTTCCTCTGCTCTCAACAATAATCACCGCTGTGTTCAATCCACCTAACACCACCACTCGCCACCAGAAATACCATGCCACACCACCTCTATTTCTTCATCCCGCTCGTCTGATGAGAGTCCGAGCCTACCAAAATAATACCATAAAATTCCAAAAGAGCAAGTGCTGTCAGAAACAACAAAATATGATTTCCTTCATATAACATTACATCCTAAATCTTCAGAACTATAACCAGGAGAAAAACATCAAATGTTTATGCAACATTTTGCAAGGGATAAATAAAATTTTCATAATTTAAATATCGTACTAAAGGACATGATGCCCCTTCGAACCTCTTTCAATTCTGGTTTCTTCCAAAGGAGCCGTGAGCGCCAGAGTGGGGATCGGTGAGCGGGAAGCGGTGATCGAAAGAGCGGTGAGTGGTGAGCAGTGAGCGGTGTCGCATGATTCCGATGATCTAGAGGAGCAAATGAGCGATGGAGAAGCAGAGAGTAGGGAGTGGTGGTCACCATTGATGTAGAGGACTAGCAGTGAAGAGATTGGACTGGCGAGTGGCGAAGGAAGAGGGAGGGAGGGAGGGAGGGAGGGAGGGTGTTGTGAGAGTCTGATCGATAGGGGAGGGAAGGTGCTGGTGAGGGAGTAATTTTTAGTTAGTTTAGTGGTAATTGTCTTTTTACACTTAGAAAATTACTGAATATGGAAAGTTTGCAGAAAGTGAAGAGACACCTATTTAAGAGAAGTGTGCAGAAATGGATGGGATGGAGGGAGTACATTAGATCTAAAAAAATTAATTAGAGATACTTTCAGCAATTTATGATTAATTAATTAATTAAATTTTAAATTTTGATATAAAAAATCAAAATTCGTCATCTTCGAAAAATATGTAAAAAATATATTTTTTCAAATATCAATATTTTATAATTATTAATTATACAGATTAAAGAAAGTTATAATTTATGATATCTAAATTTAATACTTAAAATATAATATATTTCAATTCATTAAAATGTTAAATATTATCACTAATAAAATATTTATATGTACTAGAATATGTCATTTCTAAATATTAATTAACAAAAATTAAATAAAACCGTACAAGAAAAATTGCAATAAAATTTACAGAGGATTAAATAAACAATTGAAAGAATTTACAAATTAAATCTTTCAGTACTATATTTAATATGTATATATAGATTTTTATACAAATTTTTTCTCAAAAATAAAAATTTATTAGAAACACTAATATAAATACAAAAAAATACTCCATATATTATTCTATGGGTTTAGCATAGTAATTTTAAATATTTTTGCAGGAAAATTAAATTGCGTGGAAAAAGTGGTTTGTAAAGAATCTGGGAATAAATTGTGGGAGTTTTTAAAGAATTTGGGAATAAGAGGGTTGATTATATGGGATTTTAATGCCCTTTGGAAATGAGGACAGAACTGGAGGTAAAGAAATTGAGGAGAATGAGATGGTGGATTCTCAGGAGGTAATGGAGTTAAATCTGTTAGTAGAGGTAAAAATAGTGGAGCAGAACTACACATGTAGTAACCAGAGTGGACCGGGAGACAAATTACATAGAAATATTGGGGGGGGGGAGGGGTAACCAGGAGTGGATCAAGAGGATGGAAAGAGCATATTGTGAGGTAAAAGATGAAATAATCTCTGATCATTTCCCTTTAATCTTGAATTGGAAGGAAAATGAAAACAAAATTAGAAGAGGCTTTAAGTACTTCAATATGTGGGAACTTTCACCTTCTTTTTGGGAGATTGTTAAAGAAGTTTGGTAGTACAAACCTATTAAAACATTGCAGGATTTGGTTAAAGCTTTGAAATATCTGGAAAGACCTTTGGGAAGGTTAAACAAAAAATAATTATCTGGGATTAAGCAGAAAGTGGTTGATGCAAAAGATAAATGTTTGAGAAAACAGGAGGATTTGAATGAAGAGCCTGAAAACAAAAGGAGGCAAAAAGATGAAGAATAAGCAAGGAAAGAAGTAGAGATATTGGAGAAGGCTGGATTTTGGTTTTTACAACAAAAGGCAAAAATCAAATAGATGCGGGAGGGAGATAGACCAAGAAAGTTGTTTTATGCAACTTTAAAGAGGAGACAATACAGTAATAGCATAGTGACAATGGAAATAGAATGCGAGTTGATATCTGAGCAGGAAGTGATAGAAAAACACCTAGTGTGCCATTTTAATAAGCTTTTGGAAATTAGAGGGGAGACATCAAAACTTGAAGAAGACCGGGCAGATGAAGGAGGAGTTTTGACAGTTAATCAACAAGCTGCTTTGATACAGGTTGTGACAGAAGGATAAATTAAAAGGAACTGTGAAGTATACATGCTAACAAGAGCCCATAAGAGGGTGGTTATTCAAGTCAATTATTTAAAAGCACTTGGGATATCACTGGGAGAAGCTTAGTAAATGTTGTGCAGATGTTCTTCAATGGAGAGAAAATTCCAGTGTAGCTAAACAAAGCTATCATAACTTTTATTCCTAAGGTGGCAAACCCCCCAGGTAGCTTCAAAATATAGACCGATCTCTTGCTGTTTTGTTATATACAAGATAATCACAAAGGCTATATGCAATAGATCAAGTGAAATACTGCTAGATGTGATTAGTCAGAATTAAAGTACATTTGTTAGGGGAATACATATAACACATAACATTTTGTTAACTCAAGAACTATTGCATAAGTATAATGTTGAAAGTATGAAACCTAGTTGTGTATTGAAGGTTGACATAGGCAAGGCTTCTGACTGTATTAACTGGGACTTTCTAGAGAGATGGTTGAAACTGTTAAAACTCCCTAGTCAAATAGTGGACTAGATTAAGAGGAGTACTATGAATTCTCAGCTTTGTATTGCTATAAATGGGAAACTCACAGAATCTTTTGAAGGAAGAAAGGAGGTCAAACAGGGGGATCCAATCTCTCCTTTTCTATTTGTGCTCGGTATGGAGTATTTGTTCAGGCAAATAAGGAGGAATTATAGAAGCGAAACTATTGATTATCACCAGAGATGTAATAGGGCGGGCATTCACACACTGTTGTTTACAAATGACCTACTTATCTTCTGTGGGGAAAATAGGAAGTCAATGGAAGGGGTGAATAATTGCAGAAGGAATTTATGTCTGTTTTAGGGTTAGTAGTCAGTGAACAGAAATCAAATATTTATTTCTAAAAATGGATGACAAGGAGAAGACATTTTTTTGCAGATATGTTGAATGTGAAAAGAGGATAATTTCCAAAGCAGTATCAAGGCTTGCCACTGTCCCAGGCTAAGTGGAGCAAGGGTGATTGTGAGCAGTTACTTGACAGGATCATAAAAAGGCTTAAAATGCTGGAACTCATAAAGGATTTCTTATGCTGGTAAGATCCAGTTGATAAATACAGTCTTGTTGAGCATTGAAGGGTATTGGGAAAATATTCTAAGTATTTCAGAAAACTATCCATGAAATAATTGTGAAGATATGTAGGAGTTTCTTATGGAGGAGACAAGAAGGAAGTGTGGGATATACACCTGTAGCATGGAGCACACTTTGCAGAAACAAAATCACAGGTGGGATGGGATTGAAAGACCCGTCTATTTGGAACAAAGATGCAGTGTGTAAGCAAGTTTGGAATCTGAATTCGAAGAAGGATATACTATGGGTACGTTGGATACAAGCCTATTATCTGAAGAAGGTTGATTTTGCAAAACATAAATGCTCAAAAAGTAGCAGTTGGACATGGAAGAAGCTATGCAGGTTAAGAAACAAGTACCTGCAGGATTTGAAAACATGTACTAATTCAGCTAGGCAACTTCAAATCGGGAAAGTGTATGATGTTATGAAGGGAAGAAACAGAGAATACATATATACTAAGGTGGTTTGGTATAAGAAGATCCTTCCAAAACATAAATTCTTTTTATGGATGCTACTAAAAAAATGTTTTCCCATAGTAGACAGATTACAAGCTCATGGTGTGCTAGGATATCATCCTAAACGTAGTCTTTGTAATCCGGAAGATGAAACAGCGAGACATGTATTCACTGGTTACAATTATATGAAAGAATATTGGGTGAAGCTGGGAGTGAATGGAGCAGGAAGCCTGAGAAATATGAGGTAAAGTCTGCTGATGGGAGCTAGAAGGAAACTGGGTCAGAAGATGATACTCATATCCACTACTTTATAAAAGGTATAGAATGAGAGAAATAGCCGAATCTTCAAGAAGAAGAGCCTGAAAGCAGCAACTTTAGTAGCACAAAATATGAATGAATGCGGAAGGAGGAGAGAAAGAAGCTAGAGAAACAAAGCTTAAAAGATGAAGCAGAGAAAAGAATATAATAGGAGATTTTGTAATATTGGGCTAAAGGGATAGATTTGACTTGTTAATATTGTGAGTATGGGCTAGAGAAGAACAGTAATGGGCCAGAGTGAAGGCCTAAAAGCGTTTTTGTTCGAGATTTAATATATATATATATATATATATCATATTTCCACAAAAATATTACATGGAAAGAATTGATTGCGGAGAGTTAAAAAAGAGAGTAAGTAGATGAAAACGATTCACTTATTATCATGAATGAAGTTTGATAATCTTAAAAAGATAAACCAAAATGAAAAGTTTATCTAATTTAAAAATAGATATTGTAAATAATAAGTTGTATGAAAGAATTTCCATAACAAATCGAGATTAAAAATACAAAGCAATCCGCCTGACAATAATGTGCATCATCATAAATAGGGTATGATTAATTAATCATCAATTGAAAAACATTAAAGTATTAGAAGATTATTGAAAATCTTGGGGAAGAAAACGAGATGAAGTATTGGAAGAGTCAAAGCGCATGAATTCAAGTGGAAGGAATTTGATTGATGAGATATGCATTGATAATTGGGGAATTAACTTTAAAAAATATTACATTTTAAATTATTTTTTTGAAACTAACGTGGAATCTTGTGTGAGTGACATGTGCTAATATTGGTCTTTATTAATATATATACTAGAGATGGTCTCCTGTGAGACATTCTAAACTTTAGGTGGGAGTGTTTATGCAATTCTAACTATATTCTAGCTCCAGTGACCCATCTCTAATAATTTTACTGGGACTTATCACTAATTATTTTACAAGGACATATCTCTAATATTTTCCAAGGGTTTTTTTGTCCAATTTATTCTCATTATTTACCCGCCAGCCAAAGTAAACAAAAAATTAAAAAAAAATAAATGAGGAGAAAATTAACATGATCATCGAGCTGAAAATTATACACATCAACTACATCTAGCAAAACATCAATGGAAAATCATAAAACATAAACTAAAAAATTACAACAAAAAAATATGTTGAAAATCATATAAAAAACTAAAAACATAAATTGAAAATCATAAAAACATCAACAATTGTAAAAATTATAAAATCATCAACAAAACTTGAAAATATAATTTTTTTTAAATGTACAAACACCAACCAACATCACCTAAACTTCACCCAGAAGATGAAAAGCGTCAATATGAGGGGAAAAACACTAAAAAATATCAACATATATCACCAAAAAAAAAACTAAAACATCAACTCCTATCACATAAAACTCACCTAAAATATGAAAAACATCAACATGAGAGGGGGAAAACTAAAAATATCAACACATATGACCCAAAAAAAACTTTAAAAAACATCGACTCGTATAAACTAAAACTCACATGAAAAACGTAAAATATCAACATGAGAGAAAAAGAACTAAAAACTTCAACAAAAAAACCACGGCACCTCAAAAGTATAAATTCTTCACTCTAAAAATTATAAAACATCAACATTTTTTAAATAAAAAACTACAAATATCAACTTATATCACTCAAAAGCTAAATTCCTAACACATAAACCTCATCCAGAAAATGAAAACATCAACATAAGGAAAAAAAGGCACTACAAACATCAATTCATATCACCTAAACCTCAACTGGAAAATGAAAAAATATCAATCCATATCACCCAAATAAACTACAAAATATCAACTCATATCAAATAAACCTCACTTGAAAAACATTAAGATGAGAGAGAAAAAATCTACGAACATCAACTCCTAATACCTAAAACTCATCCGGAAAATTTAAAAAAAATCACCATGATAAAGAAGACACTACAAACATCAACTCTTATCGCCTAAACCTTGCCAAAAAACAACATATATTCTTTAAATAAAAAAAGTCCTAAAGGAATTAGAACCCTGGTCACTAACCTCATAGTGCTATGTACTGACCACTACACCAAATATCTATTGCTAGACATACTCTCAATGAAATAATACTATACCTCAACATGTCTTTGGGAAAAAAACATCATAAAATCATCACATAACATCATCACATAGCAGCATCAAATCATCATCACAAAAATAAAATATAAAAAAAACTCACAAAGAAGCGTTCCCGACGAGCATCAATTTTTGGCAAGCATCGATTTTCGGGCGTGTTCAAACGCGCCAGCGACTCCAGCACACGCGCACGAGAATTATTCTACATTGGAGCGCATGAATTACACATGTGGCGGCCCAACAGCCAGAGAAACGTTGCTTGAGCGGCACCTCCGGAGACAGGAACCTAATAGTAGAGAACGGAGCAGACACAGACAGGAATCAAATCGGAGAATAATGGACTCGAATGGGCGGATTTGGTTGGTCAACTTGTTCACCAGCGGTGGACGAACGATTCCAGAAGTCCACTGGATCAGCTGCAGTGGACGAACACTTCTGGCGATGTGCATGCTCCATCGTCGCTGTGCTCCATCGTGGATGTGTCGTCAGATTAGAGCTCCTCCTCGGATGCATTGCCATATCGGAGCTCCGCCTTGCAGTCTTCGACTTCGATCAGTGCGCACCAAAATCAAATTTGATCGGTGCATCGCTGCCGGAGTAAAGCTTCGCAGTGGAGCAATGGCAGATCGCGATGGAGCGGTGACAGTTACATGCGGTGGAGTGGTTCAGAAACGAAGGATGAAGATGGGAAAATAAATGAAAAATCTGAGATTTTACTATTTATATAATTTTTTTGATAATTGCACAATAGGAGATTTATTAGCATATTTTTTAAAAAAACACATCTCAAATAGACTTACAATAATTGCACAATAAATCCTTGCTTAAAGTTTAGACTACCTAAAACAAGACTTTGTGTACTCCCTCCGTCCCAGTTCAAGCTGCACATTTTTTTGTCAACTTTCTCATACCATATTTGACCAACGATAACTTTATTTGTGTATGATAATGGTGTATTAAAATTTGATGTTTAGAAAATACATCATGCAGGGAATCCAATGATATCTCACATAATG
>JAULKK010010223.1:0-10250 GCA_032355705.1 Rubia peregrina
TTCTCTGTGGACGACCCCGACTTGCCATACTATCTACTTTCTAGTAGTTAGCCGCAATTAGGGCTTATAAATACTATCTTTGAGAGGCACGTCGACGGCCTCCCAATGCTCTTATTATCTTTTTATTTTTTTGTTTGAAACTGACATAAACCCTTTGGTACTTAGGCTCTTTACATCAAAGGTTTTTACCTGAGGGTGGATAGTGAAAAGGTCCACTAAAAAATTTCTCAATTCTCTCTTCATACTCACTATGGAAACAACCATGTTGTCATAAAGATAACTATATCTATTTGTCCAGAGAATCCAACAGACCAATACCGACATTATGTTCTCAATTTTATTTTATTTATAAAGAAATTCTGATTTGTCCAAAACCAAGAAAGCCTATCGAAGATGTGCCCAAACACAATGGTTTGCATTTCTAAAATATTAAAAGCTTCTTCCCAGATTGCCATGGAGACTTGACATGTATTAAAAATGATCTAAAGTTTCTATATTATTACAGAAACAACATTTAAAGACAGATATTATACACATTCTTTGCAAAATATCATGGAAAGTTAGCAAATTATTTAGAAGCTTCCAAGTTAGAAAGGAAAGTTTGGCTGGGATATCATAGCACCACACCATATTTAGACTTGCCACATTTTGTTTCTTTTTTCTCACAATTTCAAAAGCTAAAGCAATTGTCATATAGCATCTTTTGTTCTTGCTGCATGTTAGTAATCGAAACAGGTAATGTTGGAAGTAGATCATACATGTACAGATTTAAATTACTCTGAAGTTCTGCTATTGTCAAAAAAAGGTGGATCCAAGTTTCCTGCCCATTTATCTACGAAGATTCCTAAAATCGTCCAATTAGATATCCAGATATTCGAGTGTCCATTTCCTAACAGAACCTGTGTGTGTTTGATTGCTATTTCAGACACATCTATTACTCTTTTCCAGGCATCTGAGTTTCGACTACTCTTTTCCAGGCATCTGAGTTTCGACTACTATTTGGCAATGACCAAATGAGTTTTTACCACATAGATTTTCCTACTTGGAGATTCCACCATAGTTTTAGTGAAAAACTATCTGTGGTGGATTGGATGCTCCTAAAACCAAGGCCATTCTCTGAGAAGGGGTAGCACACCACGTCCCAACTTCTATACTGTTTGTATTTTTCATCCTCATTATCTCTCCATAGAAATGAATTAAAAATACCTTCTATTTTTTTGATAATGTGTTTAGTTGGAGACATAACACACCAAATGTGTGCTTTGAGAGTGTGTGCTTTATGAGTAAAATTCTACCCACTGGTGAAAGCACCCTATTTTTCCAGTCACTGAGCCTAGTATTTAACCTTTCAACTATGTGAATGAAATATGCATTCAACTTCTTACCTCTAAAAATGGGAATTCGTAGATATGTAAATGGGAAAGTTCCTTGTTCCATTCCAGTGAGTCCATGTATTCTAGCTCTGGAGGCATTTTTTCCCTACATAATTGGCACTCTTACAGTAATTTATTTTTTGACCAGATGCTCCCTCATAATGCTTTAGGAATTTAACCATATTGGAGCATGATATTTTTGTTGCATTAAGGAAGATCACGGTATCATACGCATAGGAAAGGTGGGTTAACTGGTAAGAATTAGTCGGCATTTTGAAACGATCAATCAGTTTAGCTGAAAACATTGTTTTCAGTCCCCTGTTCAGTAATTATGTAATGAAATTGAACAGAATTTGTGATAGGGGGTCCCCCTATTTAAGGCCTCTTGTTGCCTTACAAAATCCATATGCTACACTATTTATTAGGACTGAAAAATGAGCAGATCTGATGTTGTTCATAATGAGTTTGACAAAGTGACAATGAAAACCATAGTAAATAAGCAAGGAATTCTACATTTTCCAAGATACTCTGTCAAAAGCTTTTTACATTTCTATCTTAGCAATCATGTTGAGAGACTGACCAGGCCCCATCCAACATTCTTACTGCTTGTTGCATGACCAAGATGTTGTCTGAGATCTCTCTGCCTTTTATAAAGGCAGATTGTTCTTCAGATATACATTTTGGTAATAATGGTTTTAGTTTGTTTACTAAGACCTTGAACAAGATCTTGTTAACAAAGTTGGCAAAATTTATTGATCGAAACTCATATAACTGGGATGGTGTTTTAAGTTTGGGATTCATGGTGATGAGGGAACTGGTTAAGGCTTTGGGGATTGGTACACCACACATAAACTCTCTAACACAGTTAAGGAGGTCTACTTGTATTATACCCAAGCCCATCTATAGAAAAACCCCGTGTAGTCATCTGGACCACTACAACTATTCTCACTTAAATCGAAAATAGCTTCCTTTAGTTCCTGCAGGTCTACAAATTTTAAGGGACTGATGTTGTCCTCTTCAGTCATGGTTTTTGGGATAAATTTTAGGAAGTTTGTGAGATTAACTTTTGTTATATCATTATTATCTTCTGTGAGCACACCTTAAAGAAATCTGCAGCAGCAGCCCCAATCAGGTCCTGATCATTAATCCAGTTTCCTTCATTCAAGATTTTACTGGTTTTTAGTCTTATGTGTTATTCCTTCACACTTTTATGAAAAACCTGCATATTGGAGTCCCATATTTTAGCCATTTTTGTCATGATTTTTGTTTCCGGAAATCATTTTCTTCTTGTAGTCTTTTAGCTATAGGGGTTTTTGCTAGATTGTGATTTATAAGATCCGAACGTTTTCCAAATAAATCATATTTAATTTCTTTTCTTGTACTTCCTTTTCAACCTTCTTAACATTTTCAAATAAATTCCTAAATGTAGTTTTATTTAAGGATCTAATAGTTGTTTTCAACCTCTTTAGTTTGATGCATAATCTTTGCATTCCTTGGGTTTCTATTGGATTTTCCCAACACTCTCTAACAAGTTCCCTCAGTTCCTGTCTTCTTATCCACATAGCCTGAAATCTAAAAGGTTTGGGATGTGTTTTAGAGTCAGGTTTATTACTAAGGAGTAATGGGGAGTGGTCTGATGGAAGTCTAATTAGGACCTCTACTTCTAAGTTTGTAAAATTTTGAAAGAAGTCATGGTTTCCCATTACTCTGTCAAGTCTTTTACATGTCCTCACCTTATCTTTCCTTCCATTTTTTCCACGTGTAGATATTTCCTACAGTTAGGATTTCGATCTGGTTGTTTAGGCAGATAAAATTTTCAAAATCCAGCATGCTATCAGCATGTAGAACACTAGAACCTTTGTATTCAGATATACACCTAGATACTTTAAAATCACAAGCTAGTAAGGATGGTTCTATGCCTACTGCTAAGGAGTCCTTAAGTTTTAGGAACAAATCATCCATGTCTTGTCTAATATGTTTTCCATATACTACAAATAGGTTCAGTTTTAGGTCTGTGTTTGTATCCTTAATTAGAACCTGGGTATACTGATCAAAGGAGTGAATTAGTTGGATTTTAAAGTTGTTTTTGGTTATAATCCACACCCTGCCATCCTGGGATAAAATGCTATGTTGAAAGCCTAATTGATTCTAAAAACTAATCATTTTATCATACTTTTGCTTCGTTTCAATAATGATTATAATTGATGTGATGTGAATAGTTATCAATTTCTGAAGCCTCACTAAAGAGCCTTGTATTCCCCTCACATTCCATGTTAGAGTTTTAAATATCATTATCTACCTTGGTTTTAGCTTTCAGACGGGTTACTACCATGTTAAGTGACCTAAAATAGTTTCTTATTTTATCAGGTGGGTTAGGGGTACCTTGTAGTCTGAGTGATTCTAGATTATCACTTCATGCGTCCTCATTTAGTTTCAGATCCAATTCCATGGCATTCATTTTATTGTTTTCAACCACTAATCCTTCCTGCTCCTTTGCATTGTGTGTGTTTGATCTACTGCTTTGAGGCTGGGGTGAATGTTGTACCTGTAGAAAAGAGTGTGAGAATTTACTGTAAAGGTTGGAATTGAATTCCTTGAACTGATTAAAAACTTTCGTTCTATTAAGAGGTATAGAGGCTTCCTGGTGAATGATTATATCATCCACTAATTTCTAGTTTTTATAATTCCTGCTTGTTCTGTTTCTTTGCTTTTCATGTTGGTGCTTCATCTCATATTTGGACCTGTTTTTGCCTTGTTGTTGCGACTCTATTGCTTTGGTTTGATCTTCCTCAAGTTTTACCTACAGGGGGTTAGTTTTTTAAACTTAATCTACTCATTATTTTCCATTTTATCTTTTGCATCCTCAAAGTTATCAGTCTCTGGTACATCATCTATATCTTGTTGTAACTTGCTTTTATTTCTCTGTGTTTTAGTTCTGACTAGAATCCACTGGGCGAGTTCTTCTTTATGCTCTTGTGGTATGTGAGGCTTTTTAGAAAGATCAGTAAGTGGTTTTAGCATGATTTGGTTGGGGTTGGGCTATGGTGCTAGTTTTATGTGTTTGTTTCAGCCCACAATCAGAGGTCGTATGTCCTATCTTAGAGCATTTGGTGCACTATTGAGGGTGATCTTCATAGAAAATTTGGTAATGTTTCCTCTCTTTTGTGGAACCTAGCCTAATTATATCCATAAAAGGACATGTTAGATCCATTTCTACGCATAATCGTATTGTTGAATGCCTTGTGTGGTTCTAGGTTGGGGGATATGTAAAGATGATCTCACCTAACCTAGCAGCAATATGAGGTTTAGAGTCTTTGGGGAGATAGTATCCTGGGGGGAAACTAGTAGTTAGTCATATTGGAACTAGAGGTGGCTCTTCTTTTATGTCAAAGTTTTTAGTTCATTTTAGGACTTTCATCAAGGATCCACCTATGTTCCAATTTATTTTGATCCAACATCTCTGGATATCATCTTCATTTTAAAACTTGATAAAAACATGCCTACTGTCTAGAGTAGTAATAACAACATCACCTTTGAATCCTATTTTCTTAAACTGTGATCTAATATACTCGAGAGTTGGTCTACCTCTTGGAAACTTACCTACGAGGTTCCGTTTGAAGGGTTCCGCTAGCAATTCAATCTCCTTTTCCTCAAACAAGACGGCTATTTCGCCCTTGAAGTCTATTGTCGGATTTAGGTGCAGTGGAGATCCTTGAGCTAGCTGGTTCTCTTCATTCAGTTTTTGCCCTAAGATTTCTTTATATTATTTGGGGCTCTCACCTGAAGGCGGAGCCGCCATGGGCAATATATTTGGGATTTTCAGAGTGTGGGCCGTGGAGGATTTAGTTGCAGTGGTGGTTTAGTTACCGTTGATGGGGTTGATTTTATAGATACAGTGGTAGTGATGGTTGTGCTAATCGTATGAGAGAGAAGAGATCAAAAGCGGTCGCCTTACTCGTTTTGTTAATAATATAAAACTACATGTAAAAATCAAATACAACTAACAACACATCAATAATTAACTAAAAAGAATAAACATCAATTACAACATGATAAGCATCAACAAAAATATAAACGTTAAACATCACCGGTAATTTATTCAACATCATCAAACATTAATAATAAGGAGAAAAGTTCAAATAATTTTCTAAATCACTCAAAGTTGCTCAAAAATCAGTTTAGTAAACAAATCATCAATAGCAGATTGAGGCATGGCATTCCTCGATTGAAAGAAATGCAAATGTAATATAGAAAATGTTGAACTTATATATATAATATCCTGCTAATAAAATTACACGAGCAATTAACATATGAAAGAATAAAAAAAATTAATTGTTCATGTATACACTTGGAGTTCAAAAAAAAGAATACAATTGAAAAGTTTAAATTACAATTAATGAACAAGTTTCAAACAATCACAAACTGATGAAGTCACAAGTAAACTCGCTGCCCTTGAAATGAATGAGTTCCGTCCTGGACATCGTTCCCTATGATAAAACCATTGAAGGTAATAATTAACAAATAAAATTAGTTCGGATTCACACAAAGTCCGAAGGACCATCACCGACAGAGAAAGAATGATAAGACTAAATTTTAGAGAAAAAAATGAGGAACTTGATAATGTTTCAAGTTTTTTTTGTCTAACATAGATGATCTATTTATAGTAGTCTAAGACCTATGGAAAGATACGTGAAAGATTTGATTCCTACAGTCAGAGAAAATATTCTCTAACCACCATATTCGAATAGATTCTGAAAAGATAAGATTATCTCGTATATTCCTTATAATGATTAACTACGTTCAAATTTCATATGAAGATTCCACATGTGATTTCATAAATCATTTTTACGCGGTTCAGGCTTTCCAAATATTTCCACACGATCCGTACGCGCTTTGGACAGTAAAAAATAAGAGAACTTATTACTTGAGAGTGTGTTTCCGCCTAAGTTTCCCTTCCAAGAGTGATTGTTTGGGCATACATATCTCATTCACCCTTTATCTATTTTGAGAGTTTAAATAATATATTTTATAGTGCTCGCATAGGAGAATCCAAAAACGACACCCACTAACACTAATTCAGTTGAGTCCAACTCAAAACGAAGCCTGAAAGTTGATGAAATTCAACCTTTTTACAATCATTTTCCAAAAATCCCCCACATGAATAGATATTGATGTGGAATCAGAACAATCACGAAAGACACGGAGTTTGACTCTGTGATAGATACATTTCGACAGCATAGATGCTGCATAGGATAAGTAAATGCCACCCTTTGAACTTTCCCTTGAGAGAGTACACTTAGCTCACTGTCCTTGAACTTTCCTTACCACTTGTGTGAACGACAATGCACTTCCCAGAAACATATTTCCTAGCTTTTGCACTTTCCTCGTTTGTGTCTATTAATTAAGCCATGGCACATGCCTAGTTCTATAGGGTTTTTAAGAAATTGCGTCCCAACAACTCCCTTTCAAAGCAGCCACACTTCTTGCTTAAATAGGTGATTCTTAGCGTAAGAATAGTTCTGTAAACTATGCGCTCTTTCAAGTATCATACACTCGATGCCATGTATCATCAAAAGAAATTTAATTTTTAACCTCCATTCATTTTATTGTTTTCAAATCATAGGAATAAGACAGAAGGTTGGAACCCTCCACGGTGATCGCGATGAGTCTTTGAAGTTTAGCTGTCCCTTTGAACCTAGTTCTTGGGATCTCCAGTCACATAGGTTGAGTGTCAACGTACGTAGTCCATCATCTAATGTACTTTAGTCACATTCCTCTTGATGAAGTTTCAACTATCTCTCGATTCTACCATTTAGTTAAGGGATCAACTATGTTATCCTTCGACATTACATAATCAATTGTGATCACTCCAATTGAGAGAAGTTGTCTAATGGAGCTATGTCTCCATGGAATATGATGAGACTTCCCATTATACAACATATTCTGACTCTTGCCAATAGCAGACACACTAGCGCAGTATATACATATGGTTGGCACAGGTGTCGGCCATCTTGGAATGTTCTCTAGAAATTTGAGAAGCCATCCGACCTCCTCACCTGCCTTGTCTAAGGAAAAAAACTCGGATTCCATCGTGGGTCAAGTAATAACTATTTGTTTAGAGGATTTCCATGAGATTGCTTCTCCACCTAGTATAAATACATACGCACTAGTGGATTTTAGATCCTTTATATTGTGTATTCAATTTGCATCACTGTATTCTTCTACTAAAACTAGATAACTCGTATAATGTAGACCATAATCACGATTAAAACGTAGCTATCTCAATACTCTAGTTATCGCCTTACAGCGAGCCATACTGGAGTTACTCGGGTAACTTCTCCACCAATTTACAATGTAGGTAATGTTTGGTCTAGTACATCTCATTAACTACATCAGACTTCCAATGACTCTTAATTACTCAACCTGATCAATAGCCTCCAATTTATTCTTTCGTAGATGCAAATTGGGATTTATTGGAGTCATCGCCACCTCTTAGTCATTCTTGTAAAATTTATCAAGGTTTTTGCCCACATAATGAGACCAGGTTAAGGTGATACCATCAGAGCTTTGGATGATATTTATCCCTAAGATCACATCCACTAGTCCCATATCCTTCATGTCAAAATGATAATTCAACATGTCATTGGTAGATTTGATCATCTTTTCATTACTACCCACAATGAGCAAGTTAGCTACATATGAATATATGATTACATATACATTTTATGTGACTTTCACGTAGCCGCACTTATCAAACTCATTGATTTAGAAACCATTGGTTTTATGGTCAAACTTCTCATGTCATTTCTCCGAAGCTTATTTGAGACCATACAATGATTTCACCAACTTACAGACTTTTTCTCCTTGACCTAGAGCGCTAAAACCCTCAGGTTGTTCCATGTAGATTTCTTCCTCTAAATATCCATTTAAGAAGGCAGTCTTCACATACATTTGATGAACCTCAAGCTTACGGAATGCGATGATAGCAATGATCATTTTGTTGGAGCTTATTCTTGCGACAGGAGAATAAGTATCAAAGTAGTTAAGATCTTCTTTTTGTCTATAACCTTTGATTGCACGTATCACTTTATACTTGTCAATCGAACCATCGGTTCTCATCTTCCTTTTAAAGATCCCTTTGTAACTTAGTGGTTTACACCTAGGTGGAAAGTCCACCAGCTCCTAAGTATAATTTTGTATAATTGAGTCGATTCCACTCTTAATCAGCTTTTTCCACATAGAACCCCCAAACAAATTCACATCTTCTTTATGGATTTGTGGCTCACTTTAAAGCATAAATGATAGATGATAAGGACCAAATGACTTCTCAGTCGTAATCCATTTTCTTTGTCTAGGTACATCCCCTTCATGCCTGTGATCCTCGAGATCGTTTGGAATTCCTACATTTTCACCAACACGCTTAAAGGTCCTCTTGGACGATCCAACCCTTTCCTTGGCAGGGAAGATATCTTCAAAGAAATTTGCATTTCTTGATTCCATTACCGTGTTCTTGTAAATCTTGGGATGATGAGATTCGTGTACGAGGAAGCGATAAGCACTACTCTTAGGTGCATATCATATAAAGATACAATCAACCATTTTAGGTCTTATCTTTATCTTTTTAGGTGGTGGTATCAACACATTTGCAAGACACCCCCATATTCGCAAGTACGTAAAGGACGGCTTTGTGTCTTTCCACAATTCATGGGAAGACACCTTCTCATTCTTACGTGGTATCTTATTTAAAAGATATTTGGCCATTGAAATTTCCTCCTCCCACTTGTTCTATGGAAACCCGGAACTTATCAACATTGCATTCATCATCTCCTTAAGAGTGTGATTTTTACGTTCAGCCACACTATTCGATTGAGGAGAATAAGGGCCAGTGACCTCGTGAATAATACCATGTTCAGAACAATAGTCGATAAATGGCTCTACATATTCACCTTCAAGTTCACTCTTAATCACCGTGATCTTCTTATCAAGTTAATTTTCAACTTCCATTTTATAGAGAACGAATTTCTTAATTGCCTTGGCTTTTCTTTTCAGCAAGTACACATTGCAGTATTTCATGCAATCATCCACGAAGGTGATGAAATACTCGTTACCTCCTCGTGGTTGAACAAACTTTAGATCACAGATTTCACTATGTATCAACTCAAGATATTTTTTTCGTTTAACTTGTTTGAAACACGTTCAAGTCATCTTAGTTTCAACACAAGTTTCACACTTATGATTTGCATCAATTTTTATGTTAGGTACTTTCAGCATGTTAATTAATCTTCTTATAGAATCATAATTAATGGGTCATATTCTACCATGCCACAAATCAAAAGACTCAATCATGTAAGTAGAAGAAGAAGCATTCATTTCATCTTTCTTAAGAGATACAATTATGGTGTTCAGCTTCAACATTCCCTCTAGCTCATAGCATTTGCCTACGAACATACCTTTCTTAGACAAGACTAACTTATCAGACTAAAACACTAGCCTAAAGCCATGTTTGATCAGCAGATAATTGGACAAAACGTTCTTGTGAATGTGTAGCACATACATAACATTCTTCAAACTCAATTCCTTCCTAGACGTCATCATCAGCACCACAGTACCACAGTACCAAGACCTTTCACCTTGGAAGTTGCAGAGTTGTCCATGTAGATGGTTTCACAAACTTCAATTGCCTTGAAGTTTGAGAACACTTCCTTGACAAAGCAAATGTGCTTTGTAGCACCAATGTCAATCCATCATTCCTTTGCATTAGAGTCCACCATGTTGACTTTAGAAATCACAGCACACAAATCGAGGTCATATTGGCCTCATGCTTGGCATTCTTTAGCATCCTACACTCAGAGGACTTGTGAAAAATGGTGTTGCAGT
>JAULKK010010234.1:0-20103 GCA_032355705.1 Rubia peregrina
AGGTAAAGATATTAACTGCCGAACATGTGTCTTGGATAACGTGCTGAAAGCAAGTAAGACATTTATAGCGGGACGGATGGAGTAGCTTAGTAATGCAAAACCTCATATGGGATGGCAGTGACGACCTAATGGCAATGACATTCGATTCTTGCATTAGGTTGTGGCAATCGTGAGATTTAAAACCAACCAGTTTCAACTCATTCAAAGTTGCGCATGAACTTATGTTTGACGAATAGGCACCAGGAACCCTAACACCACTTAAGGTCTCACATTTTTTTCTCCGACTCAGACATTGAATAATAAGCCGAGATGAGATAACAACTATCGCCATTAGTCACAAGACCCAAAATCTTCTTAATACCCATTTCTACCTAATCAATTTGGGACTTCAAACCATCTTTGGTTTTACCAAGGGTATTCAAGAGTGTCCCAACCAAAGAATCACAAAAAATCTTCTCAATGTGGATTACATCAAGACAGTGTCTGACCTCCAATTCCTTCCAATATGGTAGTCGAAAAAATGGATATTTTTTTCCAACTTCCTTTAGATGCAACTTTTCGTTTTCCCTTACCAAAACTATTAAGAAATTCCTTAAGCATTCAAAAACATCTTGACCGGATAGTGGTTTTGGAGTCCCATTTCCTTCATTTCTCTGTTGAACTATTGCTTCACCAATCTCCATGGATGGTCATCAGGGAGAAAATGCCTATGCCTTTGATAAACTGTTTTACATCCACGCATCAACTGACAACAGGAGGTTTCCCTCTCACACACAGGACATGTGAAGTGACATTTCACCGAGTATCCATATAAATTTCCATTTGCGGGGAAATCATTAATAGTGCATAACAATAAGGCATTCATTTTGAATTCTTCTCTAACACTGCCATCGTAGGTCGGGATACCATCTTTGAAAAATGCCAACAAATCATCAACAAGAGGAGCAAGGTAAACATCAATATCGTTGCCCGGTAGTCTTGGCCCCGAATCATCATGGACAACAAAACACACTTCTGCCTCATTACCAACCACGAAGGAAGATTATAAATTACTGACATAACAGACGAAGAACTATGTGTGCTACTCATATTACCAAAAGGATTCATTCAATCAGTCAATAAGCTTAACCGCAAGTGTCAAGGTTCATTTCCAAACTCTGGGTACAAGGCATCAAACTTAATCCACTGCTCTCCATTGGACGTATGCTGGATCACATCATCTTTCGGTCAACTCGTTTAGAATATGGCCGCAAAAACTTGGCATCTTCCGGACATGAAAATAATTTCTTCAAGCGTGGAATGATAGGCAGATACCGCAAGACCTTAGCCAGTGTTTTTTTTCTTCGACGTCAACCCTACTTCTGCACGAAGGCAATCTCACAACTCTTCAGTTTGTACCGAGACTCACCACACAACCAACAACTTTCTAGGATCTCATCCTCCTTCTCTTGTTATAACATACAATCGTTGGGGAATGGGTGAATTTTTTTCAACTCGAAACCTATGGGATAAAGAACCATTTTTTGCAGCCCATGCCCTATCAGGCATTAGATTACCTTTGGTTAACAATTTTGTAAATAGTTCAAGAGTCTATGTCATACCTTTATCCATTCACCCAAATTTGGCCTTCAAATTCATCATTCTCAAAGTCCCACTCAATGCCGAATGCTTGCACCACGTAATAAGGAAGTTCTTTTGTCATTGTGCAATGCTTCTGGAGCATCAGGTTTCTTTTGAAATTATCTAGCAACATCCTCCACCATCTCATCAAATTAACCGTTTTCATCTACATCCATTATTTTAACATGTTCTTCCCTCATAACCTCACCATGCCACACCCAAGAAAGTTGTTTGAAACCCACAAATAACAAGATATTCACGTAACTTTTTCCTTCCCGAATATTCGTTATTCTTACAATCCTTACATGGAAATTGTGCTCGCACCACACCATTCTTGAATGACAAAAAAAACAAATGATTCAACTAAGGAAAGGTAATCGGGCGAGTTCCCAAGATCATTACCAATGAACTTAATGCGATCCACTACCACCAACGTATATCCTAGTGAGATGGCACGAATTAATCAACACATGCATTACCCTAATTAAAATAACCTAAACCCTAATAATCATAATTCAACCGCATTAAACACTTAAAATTACATCCAATTTCATAATAAATATCTCCACAAAATTTACCCATTCACATAAAATATTACCCAATTCATTTACCTAAACCCTACACATTAAATTCAACAAAAATCACTCCTACCTTATGGATGCGCGCTTGCGCGCGCGCACACACACACATCGAATTGTGAATGTGTAGACATACCTTACCCAATTAATTTTCCCTTGAAGAACCAAAGTAGGTTTTCATTCCAAAGCTTTGATTTTAACAAAATTACCCGTTTGTTACAAAAACGGTTAATTATACTGAAAACTAGTTCCAATATCAGAACTAAAATTTAGAGCCTTTAAATTATTTGGCGATAGAGTTGCGGACTTGGAACTAGGTCCAGATGCTCTTTCGAGTGCGGAAGACCTTTCAAACCTTCACAGTTTGAGGTAACAACCTCTTCCGGACTTGGAAATGGTTCGAATCATGTGTTCCAAACTCGGGACGATTGTTGATCAAAGTTGCTAAGTAAGATATGTCTTTAAACTAAACTAAGACAATTAAAGTCAATTATTTTCTAAATCGACTTTGATTGGCGTCATACAAAGGCGGTTTGAAAATAAGCAACTTAAAAATTAATGAACCGCCTTTATAAATATTGGGGGGGGGGGTAAAATTACCATTTTGATATCAGAATAGGTTAAGGAAGTTGGTTTTAAGGAAAAAAACATGGAACTGTATTTTATTAGACGACTTTAATGTAGCTTCCTCCACTAGTGCCAGAGGTTGTGCCAGCACTAGGGTTATCATGTGACATTGATATCCGAAGCACAAGGGGCTGAGGATAAGTGTTCATGGTGGATGTTCCCGATGATCCATGCTAGTGCCATACCTAATAGTTGCAACGTACGCAAGACATTGTTAGAGGTGATAAGTGTGTAGCACACCTCTAACTATATGCGGAGGAGGTGAGATGTTTAGGAGGGGGCAGACCGACAAAGTGTGATAGACCGATAATGTTCTTGGGAAATTAACATCTTCACATCGTGTGATATAGCATAAATAGAAATATAGTTCTTCATATTGGATATAAGTCTAGGATCAAATTGTTTATGTCAATCGTTTGATGCAAATACCCCCAAAACTAGTAATCATATCTTAATCTAGTTGTGTTCGTATATGCTCGTAGTTATTAGCATAATCTCAACCCAAAACCCCACATGTCATATGCTTGCTATTCCACACACGTAATTGGGGTGATGCCCGGGAGTGGACCATGTGATACTAACTCATAAACCCTAATATCTCTTTGGAGGACACATGGACTTACCACTAGCTACATTATTGTAGTTAGGAGTGAGAACATGAGCAACAAATAAATATTTTCTTCGGTTGCCAGGATCCGAGTTTTCTAATGATGCTCGAGTCCTCACCAAATATTGGCGCCGGTTCTGGGGATATTAGTTTGGTTTATTTTCTAGTTAGCATATTGTTTTTTTTGTGCTTTTGTAGTTTTTTTTGTTGAGCTCTTGTTTGTTTTTTTCAAGTACTCTCACTTGTTTTTTAAGAACAAGTACTATTTAGTTCCTTTTTATGGAACATACCCGTTCCATGAACTTAGGATATCTACATTTCTTACCTCAAACTACAGGTAGATGGAAAAGAAGAAGAACGAGAGAAATCGAGGAAGTTTCTCAAAGACTTGTTGATACCAAGACAGTTAATCCAATGGCTGAAGATAATAGAACGCTGAGGGATTTAATGACTCCAAACTTGGAGAATCACCCCTCTTGCATTATCTTTCTGCCCTTCTCAGCAAATAAGACTTGTAAGCTTAAGTCAAGGCTGATCCAGTGTTTTCCCACATTCCACGGTATGGCTGGAGAAGACCCGAACAAGCACCTTTCAAAATTCCATCTATTATGTTTGAAAATGAAGCCACCAGGTGCATCTAAGGAGAATTATAACCTTATATATTTCCGGTCTCACTCTGAAATTCGGCAAATATTGGTTATACTATTTGCCACAAGAATACATTACCTCATGGATGAACATGAAGAAGAGATCTTTGGAAAAGTTCTCCCCCGCCTCTAAATCCGCCAGGCTCAAAAAGCAACTCTCCAACATCTCCCAACTCCCGATTGATACGCTATATGAATATTGGAAGAGATTCAAGATAATATTAGCTAGTTGCTTGTATCACCCGTTCAAAGATGGTGATTTGGCCTACTATTTCTTCAAAGACTTATGCAATGATGATATAGGAATGGTGAATGCGGCATGAAATGGTTTGATCACAAAAAAAACCCTGAATGATGCTATGCTCTTTTTGAGAGGATGGAAAATGAGACAAGGCAATTCGACGCTTGATCAAGAACTCAAACTGACAAATAAATGATTCATTCCCTAATTAGAGGACCAATTCTAAGCCCTTTCTTCTATGATGAAAGAGTTCATGAAGGGAAGAGTCCAACAAGCTAGAGTTTGCAGAGTTTGTTCCTTAATACATTCTAATGGATTTGTTTTCTCAACTTGTGGAAGAGTTTGAAGAAGTGAAATCCTTGGATTATCAAGGAGGACAAAGATCTGAGAGAATAGGAAATATTCTAGGGGTTAACAACAAGGGTTCCAACAAAACCAAGGCATAGATTATAGAATCCAAGAACTATACTAATTACTTCAACCCCAATTATCGTGATCACCCCAACTTCCATTGGAGAGAAAATGAACAAAAGAACAATTCTTATAGAGGAGGCTAAGGTTACAATCCGAGAAGATCCCCACAACCTTACTCGAGAGGAGAAGGCACCTTGAACAACCGCATGGGGAACTTCAAGTTAGAACGCAAGGAATTAATGGATGTCATTGCTCAAGTCACCAAGAGAAATTATATCTTCTCGGAGAGGGCAAGGAGAGATATCGAAGAGTTAGGCACGAGGGTGTTCTCAATCATAAAGAACCTTGCAGTCCAAGTGGGGCAATTGGCCAACTTGGTTAGCTGACTCGAAGCAAGGGATTTCGATAAACTACCTTCCCAACCCAAAGTTAATCCAAGTAATGTTAGCATAACCACAGTGCAAAACAGGAAGGAGATTAGAGAGCCCAAGAAGGAAGTCGTGCAAGAAGATGATTACTTGGTGGAGAAAACCAAGTCAACACTTGAAGAAATTGAGGTTCATGTTGAAGAAGGAACTAAGGATGTAGAATCTGGGCCTGAGCTTGAAAAAGATTGCTCCAACTGGGATTCCCCCACAAGGAAGGAAGATGTTACACGTACTCCTTCATTTCTGGAGACGTTGAGAACTAAAGAAAAGGTGGAAAGTCTTCAAGCGTTGCAAGGTTAGTATTCTTCTACTTGAATTTATAGATTAAATTCCCTTGTATGCTAAGTTCTTGAAAAATGCATGCACTAAAAAGAGGACTAATCCAATTAATAAAGTAGGGAAAGTTAAAATTGGAGGATTTGCCACTTTGTGTCACAAAAGCATGCCTAAAAAATGTGGTGATTCTGGAATATTTTCTATCCCTATAGAATTTGGAAGAAAAGTGATCAATAATTCTATTATAGACTTAAAAGCTTCTATAAATGTGATACCATTTAGCCTCTACAAAGATCTCAACCCAGGTGAATTGCAAGAGACTAGGGTAATTATCCAACTGGCCAACCATTCACAATCTCGTTCTAAGGGGGTAGTTAATGATTTCATGGTTAGGGTGGGTAACTTGGTGTTCCCCCACAGACTTCTATGTCCTTGATATGTCGCCCGAAGGAGGTGCACCCCCAATATATGTTCACCTTGGGACACTAACCTCAGAAGATGTAGTGGACAAAGTAGGTTTTGAGATTTATAAATCTAATCGTGCTTCTACTTCCTCTTATGCATGCAATAGTATTGATATTTGCTATGAGATTGATAATACTTGCAATAATGAGGAGTTTGATGAACCATTACTCGATATCTTAAGACTTTACATGCTCTTACTTTGATGAATGAAAATGTTGTTGACTTGTGTAGACATGCATGATGTTAGTGTTTCTAGTGCTAGATCAAATCCTTGCTTTAGAAATGGTGTAAACACTAACATGCAGAGGGAAAGAAAGCGAGAGATGAATTAAAACCTCCTATACCTCCTCCTATACCCAAGGTCAACCCAAAGGTAAGAGGTAAGACTCATCAAATGTTGAGACCCACCTATAATAATATGGTTGTGGTGGAGTCGCAGATGGTGACTTTGGAGACCAACTACTAAGTTTTCTATGATTTAGAAATGCATGAAAGATAAGTTTTGAGGACAACAATAAAGAAACAATGATTTTTTATTTTTAGGACTACTTGTGTTATTGTGGATGTTGGAATGTTGAATTTATTGTTTAGTGGTGCTTTTGAGGGAATTTAGCCATTAATATCTTTTGTTAGAACAAGTTATTCTTGGTGTTCATGTTTGTGGATGTAGGTTTGAGTTTACGATACAAAGGAAATGTGAAAATGACCTTCAGCCCAGAACATTCAAGTGGCACGACCGTGCCAAGTTTTGTGCCTGAGGAAGGGGCACGAGGCTTTCAAATGGAATGACCCGTGCCCTGGGGATTCTAATCATTGCAACTTCCCACGCTGACCAATCACCAGGCAGGAGCCCATCTTTATAAATCATGGGCAGCAACAGTTTCCCTTACCCCAGCCACGAATAAATCCTATCCACACCCTCAAATATTCATAAATGTCTTATTTTTTAGCCATAATTCACAAAAATTATCCCAAAATTTCTTCTCCCACTAGTGCACAAAACCCACTAAAAATCCGTTTTAGAAACATCTATTTTTTTAGCCCAATATGAGTTTGGCCAATTTTGAGATTTTCCTCCCTAAACAATAAAAAAATCCATCCGATTTGGGAGGAATCAAGCATCGGGATTCACTGGGCTTTTCTCTTAGAATGATTTCGTACATTTTCCTTAGATTAATTTGCCCAGATTTTGTCATCAATTCCACCGAGGTAAATTTGGCCGAACCTAACACATTTTCCTTTGAATTGTGTGCTTTGTATTGATGTTGCATGATATTTGGGATGTATATTTGGGTTGGATTAGTTTGATGTTTCCATATTGTCTGCGAGGTAGTTTGGATATATTTTTTGTTCAATTTTACCCCTGTGAGCCCGGGATTTTTTTGTGCTACATGTTTCTGTTTTGACCATTGGATTGTGCCATTGACCTTTTTGTGTTTGTATTTTTATTGGTGTTCTCTCTGTTGATATGAACCCTAGACAAAGTGTCTCTTCCCACGTTGTCCTGGGTGCTCCCTTTATGGGATTGCAGAGACTTAATCCGTCTCATCAGGAGCGGTAGGGTATGCTGCATAGGTTCTCTATCATGGAGACCATGTTTGTTGGTGAGAGCATGCTTAAGAAGCTGAAGTTCAATAGATTGGTCTGCAACCTGTTGAAGCAGGTTGACATAGATGACATTATGGGCATGGTGGTTCCCACTTACCATAGCAACACACTGGAGTTCCTTGCCATCATTAGGAAAGACCATGATGAGCGAGACTGCCTAGTGGCCTACTTTCATCTAGGAGATGTCCCTTGGAGGATGACTTACCGGGAGATTACCGAGTGTTTTGGGTACAAGTATATCAACAATGTCCCCAAATGTGGGCTAGACTGTTCTGGTATGCATCTAGAGAGTTTATGTTCACCATCACTAGGCGACCACTAATGAAGCATCATCCATCTTGCTCTCACGTATGTGGAATGACTATTGACCACATTGGTGTTCTGTCATGGGGGTCACTACTTGCACCAAAGAGCCAGTAGTTGAGGACCACCACGCTTGTCCCCGATCCACGTACAAGAGGTTTCCTACCATTCTTCACTGCGACATAGTTCTTAAGGTTCATGACAGTCATAGCAGAGAAGGCACAATGTATCCCCACACTATGATTATATGGGGGTCACACGAGGCAAGTCCAAGCTCTCAGTCGTTATAGCAAACAAGTCCTAACTACACTTAACTTTGGTATCATCCACAGGGTAGCTTATTCCATGTCCATGGTTCATCGGGATTTGATCCATATTTTCAGCCACCCCCGCAGGAGCCCAATTGGATGAGAGAGTAGGGTGATATAATTTTTGGTACCAAATAGGATGTGATTCACCTTGCTTACCATTTTGACTATCACGATGGTGAGAAAACTAATCGGTTTAAAATATTTGGATACGCATATAGAGAATATGAGGTATGACATAGCTCAGATGCACCAGGAGATCAGAGGCGGCAGGTTGGAGCAGAGATGGGGTATAGTTTAGATTATCGAGATGATGAAAGGTGCCACTATGTGGAGCAGACATCACATCTCATAGAGTAGAGGCAGGGAATGGCTCAGATTACCAAAAAACTCCTCACTAGTATCAACCAAACGCTAATGTATGTGAGAGGCAACAACCTTTAAATCACCAATTCCATCCTCGCATCGACTGCCAGCTGCACTTGCATCCCGACCAATAGACATCGATCCCAATAGCTATAGAACTTCACAGGTTCAAATATATAAATATAATTAATTAAATAAATGTCTAATTTTTAGGGAAATGTTACAGATATACTATACCTCATCTCCCCCTAGGCATCTCTATCTCTATTGAATAAGAAATCAACTCTCACACAGAGCTTGTCTCTTTCTTCCACTTTGCCTCCCCACCCACATGAACTTTTCCATTCCACTATGGCATCAAATCAATACCAAAATATTTAACATTAAAAAAATAAATATTTCCCCAAGTACCACAGTTACTAGGAAACCATTGCACACGATTAGCTTTTGATGTCACAAGATAGAAAGCCACCCAAGACTCTGTCACATCCACCTTGTTGAGGTGATAAAATTTAGAAAACAACTCTGCACACAACAAATAAATGATCTATTACTTTACCCCTTTTTCCTCAGTTTTTTAATTAGATCAAATAACCGAAGTAAAAAGTTCTTTTACGTCGGTTAATTTTTTCTGAAGTAAAAGATATTTTTTTACCTCGGTTAAAAAACTGAGGTAAATAATATATTTTATACCTCGGTTATTATATTAACTGAAGTAAAAGATTTAAAAAATGAAGTAAATAATCTTACCAATAGCATGCGATGTCACATATATGTTTAATGAGGCTAGCTAATTTTCGCAATATATGTCGATCTAACCGACATGAAATGCAATAGATGATCGACGTCGTAGGTATGTTACACCTAGAGCTTTTAGAGGTTAAAGTTTTTTGAAATGATTAAATTTGGTCTACAAAATTATTTTTCACTGCTTATAAAAACCATTGTATACAATGGCATTGAAGGGTATAGTTGAAAATGGTTTTAAAAATAATTCACAGATCAGATCACACATACAGTCAATTAATGTTCAAATACGGTAGTTAAATTATTAAAAAACAGTGATAATAAAAATATCCTTACAATTAGTACATAAATTCGAATAAGAATTTTCTTATTTCCAACAAAATAGAAATTGCAATAAACTCAATCATCTCGGACTATGATGACCTTAAAAACAATTTCCCCCAACTTCTATGACCTCAAAGAACAAGGTGTCCCCAATGCGTAGGCGGGTGCCAGAAAAGAACTCGCTAAACCCTTTTGGGACAAGGCCTTGATCTTCCTACCCTCCGAGCAGGTCATGCGCCACTCTCTCTCCCACAACACCTCATCACAACGGGGGTCTTGTAATTCGATAGAAGTTGTACAATATCCCTCGGGATATGCTGAATCACAATTTTTTTAATTTATTATATATATATGCAATTAACAACAAATAATATTAGTTTAAAATCAAATAATTACATGCATTTAATTAGGTAGATGTACGCCTTACCAAAGTGGGGTCTCTCCAAAAGTTTTGCTGCTTCGGAGTGCAGTGGAAATGTCGATTAACAATAACCATTGTTTGTTGTTCGAGGTTGAACACAAGAGGATATGGATTGCTCCGTTGTGTAGAGAACTGCATAAAAATATTGATTGTCATAAATTGTGAATATGTATGAGTAAATATTTATGTATATACACATATATGTAAAATGGTAAAAGACCTAGAAAAAGGAGGTTTAAAGGATCCTTCGTTAGCCATTAGTCCTAAATAATATAGGCAAATGTTTAGGGCATACAAGCCTTGGAAATCAAGTGTGCGATGTTAGTCATACGTCACAGTTACATGTCGGTCCAAAATAGTGGTATGGTTGACATGTACCGACAACATTGCTCTATAGTTGACCAAACCAAACAAGTGACCAAAGCAAGAACGAGTTCGCATATACAATTTTAAAGCAAACTTAAATGCATGTGTGAGAATTCAGAAACCAATTAGTTATGCCGATGGTTAAACCAACATAGGTGTGACGTCCCATACTGAAGAACATAGTAATAAAAATGGGAATGTTCAACGTTGCGCTACATTCGCAGAGACCCACTTGTAAGATATAGGTTACCGATATCGCATGCAACCCTAGCAGCTACGACCAAATTCACAGAAAACTAGAAAAAATCATGCTTTAACAACATAAAATTATACAAAAATGTCCAAAAACATACCAAAACATAGTACCCAGGTTGACATTTAAGGAAACTTCATAAAAACTAGGAAATCAAAAGCACAACACATTCACACACCATAGATCGAACAATGTCATGGAAATATTACAAAAATGAAGGTGTTGGAAGAGTAGAAAAACCATACCTTCAACTAAAAAAAAGATAAGAGGGGGTGGGAAACTGTTGGAATGTGCGGAAAACTTGAGAACACAATGCTTGAACTGATTATGAGGGATCCCATATTCATAGAGCTTTTGGAATAACGTCGTTTTGGACCTTTGTGATGTCCACCTAGAAAGCAGCGACATTGCACACATATCAGTTTAGTCGACAAGCTACCGAATTATAACCGACGTCGCACTTGTATGTGGGCCTAACAATTTAAACCTTCCAACCTAATAAATGAGCCCGCCAAGGACCAAAATGAATAAAGGTCACTTTCACATCAGTAAATAGTACATTACTGCAAAAACACTCTTTTCCTGGTTACTGCAACAAGACAATCAACAGAAGTTTTGAATTGGAAAATTGTCGTAATTGGATTATAATCTTAAATGGTAAAACCCTTCGTATTTTACATGAAATAGAAACAATTCCACTCATTTATTTTCTTAGTCTCACCATTGATGTAAAATGGTATAAAATACCCTGAGGTAATAATTGTAGTTTTTTTGTTGTGTATGAATTGTCCTCCGCCTAGGCAAAAAGTTGGTCAAAGTTCAAATTTATTATAAAAATGTGGTAAAAAATATTTGCTTGTTTGAGAATGATTGAAACAAAATTTTCATTACTTTTTAGTTTTGTATATGATCGTTATATTAAATCTTTGTTTCATATGATAGGTTATTAAAGATTAAATAACAGTAAAATAGCATTCAAGAAATAGATTAAAGATTAAATAACATTAGAATCACATTCAACAAATAATACTCCCTCCGTTTATTTTATTTTTGGCACCATAGGTATAGGTGTTTGTATTCAAGTGAAGAAAATGGGTGTATCAAATTGAATTTAGAAAGTAAAAATTAGAATGAGTGGATGAAATTGAAGAAATCTTGCCAAAAAAGGAAAGTGTGCCATTTAAAAAGAAACATCCCAATAAGGTAAGAGTGCCACAAATAGATAAACAGAGGGAGTGTTAATTGAAAAAATAATCCAAATTTGAATTAATTTGTTCCAACTTCTATGCAGTAAAACTAAAATCGAGACCCAACATTGATAACATTAAACACTATCGACTCAGAACCACCTTACAACTCAAGGTAAAGCGTGTCCCCAATCCTCGGTTTGTGGTTATCAAGAAACTCATCAAAACCCTTTGGGAAGAAGGTCTTGAGCCTTCCGTTCCCCTAGTAGTTCATGTGCCACACTCTCTTCCGCCGCACCTCAAGACAACATGTGTTTTGACTTTTAGTATGAGTGTAATGATTTGGCTTAGGACATACTAAATTCAAAATAGAAAACCACAGTTAGTATAAATGATATTAATATAGGGAAAATGTGAATTGAAAATAAAATACATGTGTAACGGTATGACTTACCAATATTAGAACCTGGCCAAAGTTCGTCATGCTCAAGGTACAGACGAAATGTGGAATAGTATCCCCAAATGAATACCGCGTGCGCTCCTCATCCGAATTACTAAAGATCTACATTTTTCAATGATATTATGACTAATTAAATAGGACTATTAGTAATCAAATAAAAGGAATCTACCAAACTAAACAAAAAATTGCTCACCACTATTGGGATATAACGTACTACTGGAACTTTCATTGTTAGCCATGATTTCTAAAATTCATATTTTCACAGTTGAAATATATATGGATAGGAATTGGTTTGATATAAATTGTTTCAATTAATCGTTTAAGTCGGATAGGCGTCGCATGCACATGTCTATCCAAAATCATTGCATGGTCGAGCGACAGAAAACCGAACATGACGAGCGACAGAAAAACAAATTTGCATTTGACGAGCCAGCATAGACGTCGGTAACCGACGTTGCTAACCTAACGGTGAAACAAATAGGTTTACCGAGAAGGGTGCAGCGTCTCGGATATGGAAAAATGCACAACTATGAATGATCAATGATGCACAATGATTGTACATAACGAAGGTGGACCGACTTGTCAACGACGTTGCATTCAAACGTAGCAGATATATCCAGAACTGTGGAAATCTAGAAAAATTCAAGCTCATAAACCAAAAAAAGAGAAACAAAATCGTGGGAAAACATTCAAACGAAAAATGTACACCCTAGAACCCAAATCTATAGGAACTACAAAACGAGAAACATAAACACATTCACACACCATATACATAACAATTATAAGTTTAAAAAAAACAAAAATGAAGCATTTTAAAAAATCTAAAAACCATACATTTGAGAAGAGAAATTGGGGGACTATTGGAATTCGAGAGAAAGTTGAATGTTTGAACTGATTTATGAGTTGGGATTCTTATATATAGTCATTTTGAACCCTTATGAATTCCTCCTTGACATGTGCGACGTCATACTTCAATCAGCCTTACCGACGTATGATCAAAGTATGATCGACATCAGCTAACCTGAATGTAGACCCAACAATTTCAACCTGCTACCATAGAAAATGGGCCCACAAATGACCAAAATGAATATAATTAACTTTAATAACGGTTAATAGTATATTACAAACTACTAATTAAAATTTATAAAAATCCATGAACTTTATTGACGTTCAATTTGATCGGATTCGATTTTAGCACAACAGGTAAACTTTTAGTTTTTACACTTAGCCCCCTCCAAGAAAGTGGGAGAGGTTGAAATGCAAATTTGGAGACACCCTCATCTAATTTACATTGTCACGATCATGTTGTTCTGATTTAGGCATCAACGGGTGAATGGACGGGCCCAAAATCTGTACAGGGAGTATTTGACAATACTTTTTCAAAAATTACACTATGACCCAAACTTCCTTGCGTGTTCCTTACGCTTCAGAACTCTACAAACAAACATAAGGATAATTTTTTGATATGGTGATTATTCGTACTGTCTAAGAGGGATGCGAACTGGGGTAATCGTGTCTCATTTTTATTAGTATTACATTAATACCCTTATGATGAGTGTCATTAGAACGATAATTTTTCCACCACATTGAATCACACGAAATTACATATTCTTGGTTTTTTAGGAATTAAAAACATAATAAAATGCCTTCCATCAATTTTTTAAAGATGCTAGTACGTGGTCTAGAGTAATATGTAGATGATTACTTATAAGTATTCAAGGGTTAATCAGAAGATCTTGTGGAAGACTCTGTGGGATCAAGCCAGTTTCTTTTTCACTTTCTAGGATTATAAGTTTAACTGGGGATGGTAATGGTCCCTTCTGGGCTGATCGAAATCGATTTTGGAACAACCGGTGAACGTTTTACGTTTGACACTTAGGTCCCTCCATGAAAGTGGAAGAAGTCGAAATGAAAAATTGGAGATACCCTTATCTAATTCACATTGTCACGACCAAGATGTTCTGTTTTGGGCATGAATGGGTCAATGGAAAGTGCCCAAATTATTCACAGACAGTGCATGATGAAACTTTGTGAAAATTACACTATGGCCTAAACTTCCATGAATGTTCCCTACAGTTCAGAATTTGGTAACCGAAAATAATACAAATGTGTGATATGGAGTTTCGCATACTGTCTAAGAGGGGCACGAACCGGGGTAATCGTCCGTCATTTTTGTTAGTATTCCATTAATACCCTTACGATGAGCGTTATGGGAACGATAATTTCCAACACATAAAATCATACGAAATTACATATTCTTGGTTTTTTATGAAACAAAAAGTTAATTAAATTCCTTCCATCCAATTTTAGAAAGCGCTAGCATGCAGTCTAGAGTAAATTGTACATGATTACTTATAAGTATACAAGGGTTAATTGGAAGAACATGTGGAAGTCTATGTGGAATCATACCAGTTTCTTTATTACTCTCGGTTATTATAAGTTTCACTAGGGATGACAAAGTTTCTTTCCAGGATGATCAGAATTGATTTTGAGACAACCGGTGAAATTTTTACCTTTTGCAGTTAGCTCTCTCCAATGAAGTGGGAGAAGTCAAAATGCAATATTGGAGATAACATAGAGTAATTTACGACAATTTTTGGAAATTAGACTGTGGACCTATATGAGACGTCACAAGCATATCGACTTGAACGAACCCAAAACGACCCGCAACCGACATTGGTTAACCTAAAATTTTCAGTGGGAATAAAAAATTGAGCTAACCGCCCCAACCCCATTTCTTCTCATTATTATTCACCACCAACATTCATTTCACTTATCCAACACACTTCTTCCAACCCCAACTCCACAACATCCTTTCCATTTCACACTATTCTAACAATTGAAGTGCTCAATCAAATTGATTCTCTCAAACATCAACAAGTATCTAGGATGAAGCATCTTCGGGTTCAAATTAATTGAGTAAGTTTTCCATTCATTCCATGTTCATTTAGCAATTTCATTAGTGATTTTCCTCTTTTTTTTCTCATGGAACAAAGATTGAATATTTTCATGAAGTATGATGATTGTGTTACATGTTATACAATGTATAGTGTTTGTGTTGCCAAGATAATTTCATATTTGTAAGGAGTGAGAAAAAAGGCCTAGATTATGGCTGATTGTGGACAATATTTACATTTTCGTATGATAAAACTTTGAATGTGTGACGTTGGTCACTGTTAATCGGCACTTGCGATATGGTTCCAAACAAAAACCAACATTGCACGTGTCTAGGAAATGCTTAAACTATCTATAATCTGATGTCACAGATACGTCGGCCTTAGCGGCATCGATAACGCATGTATGCGACGTCGCACTAAAACAGATCAGTAACTTTTTTCCACTTGAGATTAATGTCATCTACATATGCTTATATTATGTGTATTTCATTTGGTAACTGCCCAATTTTAACATAAATTTTATTTCCTATGGATTGGTTGTAATAGGACGAACACAGTTATTGATGGACTTTCAGTATGTAGATGGATGGATTTTTCAATTCACTAGTCAGCCTGACAGTGTTAAAGCCGTACAATGTAGACAATGAAGGTTCAATACAATTATTAATTCAATTTCATATCAGACTTACGTATTTTAATAGATTGTAACAGTCATTTTTATCATGTCATTCTTTTCCGCATTTGTTGTATGATGTTGAACCATTTCACTATTTATCAAATATTAAATAACATATAACGGCTATCGAAGAATGATTGTTATGTCTTCAAATATTAAATATTATAATATTGTACAAGCATCGACGTCTCCACGATTAATCCGTAACGTCACACAAACCGGTACATAGGCGACACCTTACCAGCGTCAATTTGTTTTACGACATTGGCCCATCGAAACGTTGTATTTACCATCGTTCCACGTCAGCATTCACACGACATGGAGGCACAATAGATCGCGATGTCGCTTATAAGCTTAAGCAAAGTCATTGTTATTTAGGTCAACGTCAGCGTGAATGAAGTCACGACGTTTCCTCTTCCATCGTGTAATGGGGTCGGGTTCACCACCCAACCTCAACGGAACCCCATGCCCTCTCGCATGCCAATATTGTGCCTTGGTCCCGTGCCTCTCAATGCATCACTACAAAATGGTCTCCCTCAACCGCGACACACATGCCTCTGGGTCATCCAGTGCCGACCGCCTAATCGCTCACGGCCCGTGATGCTCTCTTCTGTGCCCACGACGTTCCATGCACACCATTAGAGTCATTTGTGCCTAACGCTCGTGCGCGGAGCACTCGACCGCTCGAAAGGTCAGCGCCCAGCCGGCTAGCTCAGGGCCCGACCCCGGCCCAAGAAGACTTGTCCCAAGCTCCTTATCTCATAAGTCTTCTCTTTTGTTTGTAATATGCTAGTAAGTAGCCTAGCATAGCTAGCTCTTGGAGGAATTGACCTGCGTGCCCCTTATGAAAATTCCTCACTTTTTTTCTTGCACTTAGCACTTGTAAATACGTTTGTACACTATATATGTGGAGTACTGAGCTACCCACATCCGGTTACCTTTTTGAATTATATTGAAAATGTGCATTTGCACCCCAGTTGTGGTCTTGTATTGCTTACTTGTTTCTTGTTGTGAAGCCTTGCTCCATTCAGAATCTTGTATTCTCCGCTGCATACTCGGCCCACATCCCTCTAAAGGCTCAGTGCGCAAGGTGCAACCGAGCTGAGTGTAACAGGCGTGGAAGTTAGGTGGTAGTCGTGACACTCTAGCACGGCTAGGCCTCACGGTTAGCCTCTCTAAAGGGTGACCCGTCACAATTGGTATTAGAGCTCAAGCAGTCCTTGGGCGTATAGTGAAAGAGGCCGTCACTATGTCGAAGAATTATGAGCAGTTAGATGTCATTGAGAATGTTCTTTTTGGTGATGCACAAGGGTCCATGAGCCTAGCTGACCGTGTGGATCAGATGGAATCAGGCGTTGCTATTATCAGTAAAGACATCGAGGTGGCCAACACGAAGGTTGCTCATCAGGATAAGGAGATCGCTGGACTGAGGGAAGCTCTAGCGGCTCGCGAGTCGGACGTTGCTGAGATGAGAGTCATCATTGATAAGCTTGGCGGAGACGTGAGTGTTCTCATGCAGGCTGTGGCCAACTTGTCCCAAGGTGGGGGCGGTGGCGGTGGTGCCTGTGCTGTGCACAAACGGAAAGTCCCTGAGCCTAAGAAATTTGGTGTGGGGGGGTGGATAACTTCTTGTATGAAATATAGCAATACCTTAAGGCAACCGAGACGGACTTGGAAACCGAGAATGTCATTTTTGCCATAATGTACTTGGATGACTCTATTATGGTGTGGTGGCGATCCTAAGATGTGGAGATAAAGAAGGTCGCTTGGCCATCGACACATGGGATTAGTTAAAGCTCAAGGTGAAGAAACAATTCATGCCCACTAATGTGAAGGAACAAGAATTGTTGAGACTTAGAAACCTGACTCAAACCGACAGTATTATGGGATATGTGTCGGCCTTTCAGGCTTGTATGATCGACTTGCCAGACCATCTGGAGGAGTACAAACTCCACGACTTCAGTCAGGGATTGAAGGCGTGGGCTAGACTCGAGGTAAGGAGAGCTCGTTGCACTGACTATAACTCTGCGGTTGCATTTGTCGAAAGTCTTGGGGACTGTGGAGATGGAGGATTGTTAAGAGTTGATGAGGAGGTAGACGATTCTACTGTTTCCAAGGTGGGTAATGGTGCGGGTGATGGTTCTCCCAAGGTGGGGAGTAACTTTAGACCCAGTCCGAACGGCAGAGGTAGCTACAGGCCTAATTCGGGTTCGGGAAGGAATGTGGGAAACCCCAGTACAAGTGCGGCCAGTTTAACTGGGTCCAAACCAAGGTGGGGAGGACAAAACAACAGAAAGACGCAGCTTGTGTGTGGGACATGCAAAGGGAATCACGCCCTTGTTGATTGTCCAACATAGCAGATAATAACTGCTATGTTTCTCGAGGACTCGAGACAGATTAGGGAGGCACTGGGCGAGGTAGTTCAGTAGCAGTCGCTTGAAGAGTCTGGGCCCGGAGAGGAAGTATCATGCTCCATGGGGGCATTAAATCTGCGGTGTAATGCCATGGTAGGATCAATGGAACCAGGACAGTTGAATCTGTTAACGGAACCTGAGATCGACCGGGTGGTTTCTGCAGTGCGAGCAGTGATAAGAGCTAAGGCTCAGTCAAGCAGAGCGAAAGAGGCCGCACCAAAACTTGACAAACCAGAGAGAGTCCGAGTGAAACTGATGCAACGTGGCGATGTAGCATTGATGTATTTAGACTTGCGCATGAATGGAAAACCCATCCGAGCGATGGTCGACACAGGAGCTAGCCATGTTTATATCTCCGAAACAGAGGCTTGAAGATTGAGACTCAAGTTGGAGAAAAGTGTGGGCAGAATGAAGGCCGTTAATAGTGAAGCTCAACTGGTACTAGGCGTTGCGAGGCGATGCTCGGTCATTGTTTGCACCATTGAAGCCACAGTGGATTTTCATGTCGTCAAAATGGATGACTTCGGGTTAGTCCCCGGCATGGAGTTCCTGAGAGATACACAAATTATCTTATTCCCTTTTGGCAACTGCCTTTACGTCTTAGGCACCAATCCTTGTATGATCAAAATGACTGCGAAGAGATCACCGGGGATAAACTCTCGGCTTTGCAGCTCATCATGTGCTTAAGACAAGATAAGGATCGCAGTTCAGCGTATCCTGGTGGGGGAGAACAGAAATGAAGGGTCAGAAGGGTCTACACCAGCAATGGGTTTGCTCGATGCACCCGAGAAGCTTTGTGAAGCAAGTCTGAAGATCAAGCATGTTGTGGGTCGCTCCCCGACTGCAAGAGATGAAGATTTGTTGAGTAAGCAGGAGAGGAAGCGTTTGTCGATTTCCAAGAAGCTATGGTTTCCAAAGATGTATCTGCCAGCAAGCGCGCCCAATCAAACTTCCTATTCGGAGTTGGTTAAACAAGCTAAACCTTGCAAAACTCAACGGGAAAAGACAAGTCATCATTCACATCAGCAACCCCTTGTTGTTCCACAAGGCAGGAGGCAAAAACGTGAACGGAAGATGATACGTACAAGACAACATCCAGAGTTGGACATTCCTTCGGTCATTGATCAAGGAGTGGGTGCTATAAAATCAAGCCAGCTCAAAAAGGAACTGAAGAGAAGCCGAGGACCACGGCTACATCAACGTACACCAGCGCCAGCAAATGAATCAAACCCTTTCTTAAGGCATGAGTGTATAAGGAAAATGTGGGTAGCGAATCACCTTGGAGAATTGATGGCTCCGGGGATGTTCGCCCAATTGAGTGGGAGAATGTTATGGGGTCGGGTTCACCACCAAACCTCAACGCAACCACATGCCCGCTTGCATGCCAAAACTGTGCCTTGATCCTGTGCCGCTCAATGTGTCATTGTGAAACGGTCTCCCTCAATCGCGACGCACACGCCTCTGGGTTATCCGGTGCCTACCGCCTAACTGCTCATGGCCCGTGTATGCTCCCTTCTGCACCCACGACGCGCAGTGCACAACGCCCGGCCGCCCGACAGGCCAGCGCCCAACGTCTAGCCGGCCAGCACCCAACATCCAGCCGGCCAGTGCCCAGCACCCGGTCTAGGCCCAAGAAGACTTGTACCAAGCTCCTTGTCCTAGAAGTCTTCTCTTTTGCTTGTAATATGTTAGTTAATATACTAGTATAGTTAGTTCTTGGAGGAAATGGCCTGCGTGCCCCTTTTGTGAGTTTCCTCACTTTTTTTCTTGTACCTAGCACCTCTAATTACGTTTGTACTACATATATGTTGAGTACTGAGCTACCCACATCCGGTTACCTTTTTGCAATATATTGAAAACGTGCATTTTC
>JAULKK010010235.1:0-10249 GCA_032355705.1 Rubia peregrina
CACAAAAATGTTGAACATATAACGACAAACATCCAAACACCATTATAGAGTTTTAGCAATTACAGTTACAATGATGTAGTTAACATACCACCATCAATGCAAGTAACTATAAGTGTGCCAGGATGTGTGTATTTTGTTATATGTAAACAAAAATGTCTTCCATTTCTAGATAGATCAATAATGCACTCATGTTCGATTCCATGAAGCTATATGAAACATGCCACTTTTCAACAATTCATGAATATAACCATCTTAATGATACACTCATTTAACGCACGTTGATGAATGTATTGACTCAACCCCTCAAAAATGTGAGATCATCACATAGTCTACTCGTTAACCATGTCAGTCACTATAAGCACAAATATAGACGTGTCATAAACTTTAACCATTATTGAAATATCTAAAAATTCAAAACCTCGGCTCAACTTAGAACATATTTCCCTTATTCTCATACTCAAAATGAAACTATGGCATCAATCAATTCAAACATAGGTGTTGATCAAAGATATTAGTGCATAAAAAAATTCCCCATACTTAAAAATTAAGGAATCATACATAAAAATTATAATATAAGCAAAAGTAAAGTAAGGAGTCATACCAAAATAGTGCAAGAGGGTGAAAAAATTAAGCCTACAAAAATATATAGCACTAAGTAATCAAAATCCGGAAAAATCCCCAAAAAGTAGGGTTTAGATTTTCCCTAAATTTTGGCTAAATTTGTTGCTAGTTGGATGGAATTTTGGACTAGAGGGAGTGTGGGTATTAATTTCATTAATAAATTGGTTGATTTGGGGCCAGAGTGGTGGATTGGAGGTGAGGGATGAAACCTGGTTCTGTCTTCTTAAAAAAGCTGATCCGTGCCAGTGTCGTGAGTACAAGGCCGCAACTCTCAACATGGAAGTCAAAAGGTTATAAATTCAAATCTAGACATTCACGGCTCACAAATTAAGGTATACAACTTACAAATTCTAGATAATGAAACTTCACAAAAAATCAGAATTCATCTGATTCCGTCATGACGTGTGACAAGTTGGTTATGAGTCTCAAAAACTATCGTGACGTGTGGCACTCTATTCGCGAGTCACAAATTTCAAGGTCTGTAAGATTAATTTTTTTGACAACCTCCCTGATTTGGTCGCGACTCACAAAAACGTGAACTGAAAGTTCACAATTTTTGAAATTCCCTCTGATTATGTCGCGACGTGGGATAGGTTCATCATGATGTAGAAATCAAATGCTCGCGACTCGCGAACTAACATTCGCGACTCACAAATTCTGGAGCTGAAAGTTCATATACTCAAATTTTTCCTATATTTGGGTCGCGACCCACAAATTCCATGTCACGTGTCGCGAATATGAAGGATTTGGAAGGGTATAAATCCCTTGTTCATCGTGACTTGCGACATATGAGTCGTTACTCGCGATTAGCAGACCTTCCTTGTACTTAGAAAATTTTACTCTTACCCAACTTGTAAGATTTCATCCCTTCTTCTAAGTCTCTTTTCTGTCATCCATCCCGTTCTTGATTTTCACATTTCTACTAAATCGTGGACAAACGCACCCGTAAAAAGAACACGGAAAAATGATGAAAAATAACAACAAAAACTGAAATTGAGACAACATCAACGGAAAGTCATGAATGACTATCCAGATGAACAGAACTACGTTTATTTTATATCGTCGACATGAATCTTCCTTCTTGTGGTTTACTCACAAAATGCTACGAAAAGATTGGCCTCCTGTCCTCTATCTGGGACAAAATATTTGGGATCTACATCATCCCCTAATAAGATTTTCTGCACATAGCTTAATGTTTTCCCATGTTCTCTCAACATTTCTAATAGCTCACCTTTTTGTTTTATGGAAATATCAATCGAATTAGCATTTGGGGGTTTCTCTCCTTCCCCAAGAGATAAACTTTTAAGAACTTTCTGTGGTGATTTACACTCTCCCATCGAAGTTTTCTAAGAGGGAAACCCACTTTTTTCAGCTTTACCTTGGACACACAAAGGGTGTTCAAAGTTTCTCTCGCACGAGAGCATTCATCATTGTTGTTTTCCTTCAAGTTAGTACTAATTTTTTTCAATCAAAGCATCATTTAAAACATCATCTACGGCAACATTCGGGGAACTACCATCATTGGGCTCAAACACATCTTGCTTTATTGCATCAATAATATCAATAACTTGGCAAGAATGGTATCCACTAGGATGATCAATAGAATTGTTATTTTCAAGTTCCATTTTCCACCCACTAAATTCCATGATTAATGTTCCATTATGCACATCAATTATTGTCCTTGAAGTTTTTAAAAATGGCCTATCTAACAATATAGGTGTGGCATGATTATCACTCTCCATATCAAGGACATAAAAATTGGTGGGGAATGTCAAAGATTCCACTTTCACCAACACATATTTCACAATACCTTTTGGGTATGTGCTAGAGTGATCGGGTAATTGGACAACAACCCTAGTTTTTGTAAAGTGCCTAAATCTAGACTTTCATACAAAGAATACAGAATCACATTAACGGAATCGCCTAAGTCTAGCATGGCATTGTTAACACATTTCCCTCCTATCTCAGAAGGAATTGTAAACATTTCCGGATCATTGCATTTGGGAGGTAACTTATCATAAAAAATGGTGGAGACATACTCACTTTTTCCACTTTTCAAATTTTGTTTTCTATTGATGTACGCAACTCTTTGAGAAATTTAGCATAGCTGGGAATTTGATTTATAGCATTCAAGAGTAAAATGTTTACCTCACACCTATGAAATACTTCGTAGATGTCTTTGTTGTCCTCCTTGGTTCTCCTATCCTTCAAGGCCTCTAGAAACAGTGGTTTGGGTTTATAGATAGGGATCTTCACCACATTGAACTTTTTGTGAGGAGGGGAAAAGGTTTCAGAATTTTATCCCAGCCTTGGAATGAAGCTCTCCCCCTCAACTTCCTCTTCATTCATCTTCTCATTAGCAACCTCTTCGGCCTTGTTCTCATCATCTTCTTCCTTTCCAAGCACCCGCTCAACAATAAACTTGCCTTGGGTATCTTTCATTTCCTGTTCACTTCTCAATGAAATGGTACTCACTTTTTGTCGAGGATTTATCTTCGGTTGGGAAGGAAGTTTTCCCATTTCACCCAACTCCATCTGATTCAATATTTGAGCCATTTGGCTCACTTGAGTTTCTAATTCTTGATGCTAGATTCGGTCTTCTCTTGGTGTTCCCCGGCTTTCTTCACACATAAGATTAACCTCCCAATGGCTTGCATCACTTCATCTTTTGATAAGCCTGAACTTTCACCTTGATTGTTGGGCCTATCACCAAACCTTTGGTATTGCGGTTGTGGTAGCCGATATTGTTGTTAAGGAGGGCAATAAGGCTGAACATTTGTACCCCTTTGTGCATTCCCTTATCACAAATTTGAGTGGACTTGGTTATCATCTTTCTAAAAGCCAAATTTGGTATCCTCCACCTCCTTGGTAGCCTTAATTTCCTTGATACCCATGATCTTTGTATCCTTGGAATCCTTGATATCCCATGGAGTTCACTTCCTCCACATAGTCATCTTGAAAATTCAGACATTCAATCATAGGGTGTGGAGAAGAACAAATATGTGGTTTAGCTCTGGATTGTGTCATCAAATTCTTGACGATAGAAGTGAGGGTTGAAACTTGGTTTTCAAGCTTCCAATTTTTGGAAGGTACACTTGCATTTTTGGTGTTTTGTCTCCTCAAATCGGCTCTTGAGCTAAAATATCTAGACTCTTCGACTAGCTCCTCGTAGAGTTCCATAGCTTCCCTCGGGAACTTGTTCCTAAGAGAACCATTACAAGCCCACCTCACTAGCCTTTGATCTTGATCAAGAATATCATTATCGAAATAATAGACCAAATCCCCATCCTAGTAGAATTTATAAGGACAACTAGCGAGAAGTTTCTTGAACCTCTCCCAATAGTCATAAAAAGACTTCTCATGCGATTGAGCGATGTTGATATTATTTTTCTTCAAGATGATAGATTTTGAAGTTGGGAAGTATTTTGGGGGAAACTTCCTCTTCAAATTAATCCAAGAGTTAATGCTTTTTTATGGAAGATAATGGAGCCAATCCCTTGCGGCGTCTTGTAATGAAAACGAGAAAGCCTTCAACATGTAAAGCTTATCATTTACCCCTTCAGGAAGCATCCCATTTCAAACCATATGTAAGTCGAGGAGGTGTTTATTAGGATTTTATCCTTGCCTACCAAGAAAGGATAGTAGCAAGTGTATCAATCCAGACTTTAACTCAAAATGCTCATTAGCTCAAACCTCAAGATATGTGAGGCACATTGGTTGTTGCTCTAAATTGGGAGCCATAACCTCCCTAAATGATATTTACCTCAATGGGATGTTCCCTCCTTGAATGTGAGGGTATTGAGGTCCTCCTCCCTGAATTTCCTCTTCATGTTCCTCTTGATGATCCATATAGGTAGAAGGTTTCGCAAACTGGTCACTATGAGGGGTGTTATTCACACTTTCCAAAGAAATACTCCTAGCTCTTTTCAATCTTAACTCTAACTCAGAGTATTAGTGTAGGGGTTCTTGTGAAGAGGATCGAGTACGAACCATATAGCAAGAACTCAAACAATACATCTCCGAGCAAAACACTAATCAAATAAAAACCAAGTGAAAATAAACTAACAAATATTCACAACTAGCACATACTCACACATAATATTCCCAAACACTTTAAAATAAATGCCTCTTCCTCGACAGAGGCACCAAAATTTGGGAAGTCGTCGTCGTACCTCTCAAAGTTACTACTTTTATGCCCTAAAGTGATATTCAACTACAAATAAGTAGATAATGGCAAATCGGGGTCATCCACAAAGAAGAGGGATTTTTCTAAGGCTTTTTACATATAAGGGTGAATACTACAAGATAAATCTTCTACCTTTCTTTGATAGTAGTTTACAAGAGTAAATTAGACATCTCTTTCTAAACCTCACTAATAACCCCTTTAGTCGTTTGAGCAAAAACGGTGTAACAAGAGTTAATTAAGACGCGACTAGCTAAAGAAAGAGGGCGAGGGTTGAAGAAGGTACAATTATAAATTTACAAAAACACTTCATTTTAAAGTGCATTTTATATAATTAATTCTAATTTTTTGATGTAGAGGAATCGGACCCGATGTTCATGAAATGGTTCAAAACGTGTTACAAGTGGATGCAGAGTGATAATTTCCAAGTAAGGGAGCATGTTTGGAAGTTAAAGAGTTAGCATCGTGCATTTGAGCGTCAATTCACATCCACGTCGAGATCCCGCTCATCGAGAGCTTCTTCAGAGTAATTCATTTATGTTTCTTGTAACATAACATTAATTTGAATGGATGGATTTTAGTTTGGGATAGTGTTTTAGAATTTTCTTAAACCAAGATATAAATTCTTGTTTTTGGTAACATAATGGTCTAATTGTCCATGTCTTGTATTTTCTTTCCCTCTCGATACCTTTTTAGTGTGTTATGGCTGTTGTTTGATAATTTTCCCGGAGAAAAAGGCCCAAGATTAGAAAATAACCATAAGATCCAAGTATTTTCCAAACTCGGAATACACTCCAAACCTAATGTCCAATTACAAAATAAAGTAATAAAAAGTCACTACCTTACCTTCCTTTTTCCCCTTGCTTGCTTCTTCTTCTTTGCACTTCCGTTCTTCATAATCTTACCTCAGACATCAACCCAAATACCTTCTCATGATTCCTTCAACCTAAAATAGTAGACAAATTTGAGCCATCCTCTTCGAGCACAATATCATTATCGGTTCTCCCCAGCACACTATTTCCCCCAAAACCAACCAAATCTTCAAGTTCAAATTCCTGAAGGAATACTCGTTTATCTTCAACAACATTTTCCCTTCTAGGGTCTAAAGCATCTCGAACATAGAAATCTTAATGCGCTTGTGCAGCCAATATGAATGGATCATCCCTCTAACTAATCTGACTTCTATCTACAAGCATGAATCCCATTGGCTCAGTTCTTTGACCACCATGTATATCTCTCCATTGACATTTAAACATGGGGACTCGTAAAATCATGTAATCAAGCTCCCAAATTTCTAAAACTATATGAAAATAACAAGTTTTAACATATATGGGATTTCTATCACTCCTACCTCTAACATGTAATGCCTTCGAGATGAGGGTGACATCGCTGTATTGTGACACATCCTTATCATCCACCGATTTAGGGGCAAAACTAAAAACGTTGATTTCGTACCCCCCATAGGAAAGAATTGTACCAAGGGGTCTATAGGGAAACTATTTAACTATTTCAGGATAAGAACCGACCTCCATGTGAGATCATAGCTAATTAGAAAATATTGAAGTGTGATATTGTAGGACTTGTGCTTCCTTGAAAGTTGGAATTCCTATTCTTGTTTCATCCAAGTCGATCTCAATCTAGGGGAAAATATCCTTGCGGTTCTAGAGAAAATAAAGGTGTGCAACATTTAAATCTGCTGCATTCGGGATCAATGACCTACCATGTCTTACCCCTTGCTCATATTGCCTTCCATCATGTCTAGAAGTCAAAACACACAAATAATTAATCTCCTTCAAATAATCAGTACAAAATTCAATTACCTCCCCTGCCACATAACATTGCACAATAATTACATCTGGCCAGAACCTGTTCTTCACAAAATACATAAAAAATTCATATACCGCTGAAAGACATACATCCATCTAAAAAATACAAGACCATGTAGCTTAATATCCCTTACCAATTGAACAATAAAACGTACCATTACGTCAAAGAATGATGGAGAAAAATACATCTCCATACGGAAAAATACTTCCACAATCATCGCTTACAAGTGGTCAAGTTTAGCAACATTAATGTATTTAGTAGAAACACTCTTGAAGAACAAACAAATCTTCGTAATGCGCAATATTACATGGGGTGGCAGTGACAACCTTATGGAAATGGAATCCAATTCTTTCATAAGGTTGTGGAAATCATGGGATTTCAAATCAATCAACTTCAACTTATTCACAGCAATACGGGAACTAATATTGGGCGAATAAGAACCGGGAATCTTAACACTACTCAGGGTCTCACACTATGATTTCTTCTCTGAGTGAGAGATTGAATAATAAGCGGGGGAGAGGAAAGTGTCCTCACTATTTATCACAGGACCCAAACTCTTCTTAATACCCATTTCAACAAAATAAATTCAAAACTTCGAACTGTCCTTGGTCTTCCCAGGGGTATTAAAAAGTTTGCCTACTGAAGAGTCATAAAAATTCATGTCAATGTGCATTACATCAAGTAGTATCATATCTCTAAATCCTTCCAATAAGGCAGTCTAAATTTTGTTTGAACATATCTTCCAACTACCTTTAACCGCCAATTTTCTCTGCCCCTTCCAAAAATCAATTGGAAAATTTCTAACCCTTTTAAATATCTTGGCATCCGGTAATGAAATAGGCGGTCATCTTTTCTCTATATCTCCATTAAACCACCGCATCACCAATTGCCACAAGTGACCCTCAAGTAGGAACCACCTATGCCCTTGATAAACAGTTTTACATCCCTGCTTTAAATGAGTGAAACATGTTTCCTTCTCACAAACAAGGCATGCATATTTCGCCTTCACCAAGTATCCAAACCTATTTTCATAAGTAGGAAAATCATTTATGTTGTAGAACAATAATACCTTCAATGTAAAAGTACAACCAACATCACCATCGTACGTGCAGCCACCATCTTCGAACAAAGTCACCAAATTTTCAACAAGAAGATAAATGTAAAAATATATATCATTACCAGATTGCTTGGGCCCAAAAATTTGATTCAAAAGTAAAACATACCCCAGGAAGGAATTGGATTCAAAATTGGATTCAAAATTGGAGTACTTACGTTTCATCATAAGCCAAGACGGAAGATTATTAATCACTAACATACACGCCATGAATAGTGTGTGCTACTCATATTACCAAAAGGATTCATTTCATCAGTCGATAAGTCTAACCTTAAATGTTAAAGATCCGCTATAAACTTAGGGTATATGCCATCTACCTTGTTTCACTGTTCACCGTCTGACGTATGTCTTATCATATCATCTACTAGTTTAACACTTTCTAAATACTGATGCAACAAGTTGGTGTCTTCCTTGCATGCAAACAATTTCTTCAACCATGGTATAATTAGGAAATACCACAAAACATTAGCCGAAATCTTCTTCTTCGATCTAGATCTCACTTCTGTGCCCACAACAATGTCACCCCGTTTTATCATGTACCTCGACTCACCACACACCCGACATCTATATAGTAACTCATCCCCACCCTATAAAACATAAGGTTATTAGGGCATGCATGGATTTATTTTAATTCATGTTCCATTTGACAAAGAATTTATTTCGCTCCATACAATCTATCGAGCATTTGACTAACCTTAGAAAGCAATTCCCTAACTAATTCAAGTGTTTTCGTTATCCCTTTACCTATCCACCCAAATTTGGCCTTCAAGTTCATAATTTTCAAAGTCTAACTCAAAATGGAATTTGTGGAGCAATTATAGAATGACATCCTTTTATCATTTTTATAATGTTTCTAGAACCACTAGTTTTCCGTGAAACTCTATGGAAACATCTTCAACCATCTCATGAAATCTAGCATCACTATGTAAATCTACATCTACATCTCCCTCTATATTCAAGTCTTCAAATCTCGCAACCTCTTAGTGCCACATCCAATAAGTGTAACTAGTATCAAACCTATAGGGATATTCACGTAACTTTTTTCTACCCAAATATGTATCATATTTGCAATCTCTGCAAGGGCATTATGCATGCACAAAATTATTCTTCCATGCATGTTAAAACACGATAAAAATAAAAGGATTCATTTAAAGGAATGTAATCGGGCAAATTCCTACAATTGTTAACAATGAGTTCAGTACGATCCATTGCAAACAGCCTACATGAAATGTCTTAAATTAGTATAATTCACCAAATGTACAAAGAACCATTCTAAACCTTCCCCTTTCTTGTAACACATTACCCAAGATACCACATAACCCCTAACTAATAACTTTATCAGAATTCTACTATTATAATTAATACATGTAATGAACTAACCAAGGTTACACATACCTTCCCCATTTAGTAAATCATCAAGACCCAATTTGAGATAGGTCTCCAATTTCCCAAATGAAATACCCGTTTAAAAATATGATAAATGTTTATAAACCCAATAGTTCCGAGCTTGGAACATATGCTGTATTTGAAACTTAATTTAATGAACTGTCTTGAGCTCGTAACTAACTCTAGAAAGAGTTACGCTAGAAGAACTTCATTTGTTTCTTCATTAATGGTTTAACCTCGCTTTCAAAATCTGGAACTTTCATCGGATCTAACATTTTGGAACTTTGCACAAACAAAGACACCAAGGCATAATCGTCTTTGAAACATATCAATTAAAGGTAGTTATTTATAAACATGCACTTAACCAGGACATTTAAAGGTGTTTTAGAATAAATCGCAATAAATTTTAAGCCACCTTTCATGTAAGAGACGGTCCTAATGAAAACAATTTCGAGATGAGAATGTCTTTGCAAAGATGTTTCCTCATAAATTGGGAAGAACCGCCTTCTAAGTGGTGTCTTTAATGAGCCGTCATCCACTAGTGTTAGGAGTTCTAACAAAATTCTCTTGTGGTGTTAGTTTGTCGTTCCTTATTCTCATTGTAGTATGATCCCTACTTTGTGGGATTTTGTGCTACACAAAAAATGGAAAATAAAAAATATACCCAGCTAAGTCAAAAATCTGAAAGGGCAACTTCGGAAACAATGACTAAAGAACTCTCAAAACGGAGCAAGGGAAGATCGAAAACGGAACAACGGAAGACCGGCCAGCCGACCGGCTAGGTGAAGACGCGCGCCGGCGCGCCCCAGCGCTTAACCGCGCCCACCGGATCCTTAACCGCGCACGCCAATGCCCGGGGCCATTCACGATCCGTGAGAATTTTGCACGGGCCGTGAAAACGGTTCTGCCCGTTTTCCAGTTTTTTCACTTTTTTGACTAGTCTTCACCTACTTTTTGTACTATAAATAGTTCTCTTCCTTATCTTCATTTCCAACTTTCCAAGGCCGAAAATCCTTCTCTTTAAACCCTAGATCTCCATTTTTCTTCTTCTTTTCTTCTTTCTTTTCTTAGTTTTTGTAGATTAGTTATGGGTTGTTGTAAATTAGCTTAATTAACTC
>JAULKK010010245.1:0-10249 GCA_032355705.1 Rubia peregrina
GGTAAAAAATAATCTCCTTTAATATATACTATAGATATTTTCCTTCTAAATATATAAACTTGAGTCCGTCTCTTGAAAGACCATCTTTTCATAATCCATGGAAAAACCAAGGTTTAAAGTGAAAATTAGAAGAAATGAAGATAAATATTTTGGGTTGCATGAATCGGGTTATAAACTTTATAAATACTACGCGTTGCATGCTAATTAAACCCCATCTTTCTATAACATATGGAAAGAAAGATTTTGTCTATAAACTTAGAACAATCTTCATTTTAGCTATATATATGACTCTAGGTGTTAATTTATTTATTATAAATACACATAACATATATAATTCATGTTCGAAAGTCTCCTATTAGAGCACTAACTGTTAGGCCATTTTTTTAAAAAATATCATTTAAATAACTTTGAGGGTCAAATTATAATTATTTATACATTGCGATATATTTTAAAAGTTTTCAAGTTATAAGAATCTCATTGCAATAACTATATTTTTTTTGGGAATTCATATTTATAAAATGACCTCGTATAATGGTAAGTCCGTATAAAACAAGACTTATATTATATTCAGCTTTCTTTATCTCAAATTGTTTTCTTCTCTCTCTTTGTCCTTTTCTCATCTCTGTCGTAATTGTATCGCTAATGCCTATTTTTGGCCGGAATCCTCATTGAGAACCATGCTCGATCCTCCACTTGGAGGTACTAAATCATTCCTAGCAGCCCTGGGAAAAAAAATCAACCTCTTGATATCTCCTTACCCAACAATCCCGAACTCGTCCCAAAAACTCAACATCTAGGTGAAACCTCCTACTTATAATCTGATTAAGAGATTGATACCCTATCTGCACATTAATAAAATGCCCTAATCGGAAAGTACCTAAAGGGTAAACCAATAATGGAGCAGCTGGAGACCTCATTCAAAACCGCCGGGTTCAAAGGTAGATATCTATTGGGATCGCTTGATTACAAGCATTTGTTCATCATATTCGAGGAGACAACCGATCTTCAACGATGCTGGCTCAAGGGAGTTTGGAGTTTCAATGGTGCGATAATGAAGATTCAGAAATGGACTCCAGACTTTTGGCCAAACACTGAATCCTCCATCGTTCCAGTTTGAGTAACCATTCGTAATCCTACTTTATACTATTACAACACTGCTACTATTGTTGCTATTGGTAATACTCTTTGCTCTTTCATTAAAAGAGATGCTTCTACTGAAGCCTTGACCAAGCCTTCAGCTATTAAAATCTGTGTTGAAGTAGACCTATTAAAGCCAATTAAACACACAATCAGGCTAGACTCTATCACTTCTAATAATAAATTCTCTGTTTATTATGAAGATATTCCTCTATATTGTCAACACTGTGCTAAGATCGTACATAATCATGGTAATTGTAGAAAACTGAATCCAACTTTTACTACCAACCAATCATGGATCCCCTCAGGCAATGTTCTACCAAAGAAACAAGTTGCTTTTAAGCCAACCATGCCTGCCAATCCCGTTACAAATCCTTCTATCAATCTTGTTACAAACCATGTAGTCAGCTCTAGCCATTCCACCCTGCTAACCCAGGTAAATGAGTTTTCCATTGACTTGATCCTAGATATATACTGGATCCTGCACCTCTAGCACAAAAACAACTCCAATCAATGCCACAACAAATCCTTTGAACGATCCTAAAAGCTATAGACCACTGCTGCACACTATTTCTCATCCTTCCCAGGTTACATCCGTACACACACCCCTTCATGATTTTGGTACCTCCAAATAATCCACACCTGGGATCTCCCCTGCTAGCACTGAAAATATCTCACATCAGCCAAAGATCAGATCTTCCTATGCTAAAGATGATATTCATGTCATCTCAGGTAGTATTACTTACTCTTTTTCTCCCCCCAATCCATCTGACAAGTTGTTATACTCTCAAAATAGACAGGTTTCAAGTAGGTTTATACCTCTTTTGCAAGTTTCCAAACAAGACAATCTGACAAAAGACTCATCCATCCATATGGAGACCTCCAAGGAAGTCTCCTCAGGTCAAGTAAGTCCACATCAGGTTAGTTCTCAAAAAGTAAAATCTTCAAATCCTAATGCAGTCAAGCATAAAGCAAATAGCTCTAATTACTTTACTCAACTAAATAAAATGATGCTCAGATCATCATCAAAACGCTTTAAATCTGGAGAATTATGATGAATACAACATCTAAACTGAGATTTCTTGTTTGGAACTTAAACGGAATGGACACATCCATGTTTAGACTTCAAAATCTAATCAGAACTAATAAATTTGAACTTATTTGTCTCATTGAACCCATGCATGCGAAAGAATATTTTTCTAATTATATTCCCAACTTAGTTTTAATGAGTACATGCATTCATCTAATGCTCATATTTGAATTTTCTGGAAAAATAATTTGCAGGTTGATCTTTTATGTGATAACCAACAATTTCTTTTTGTTAAAATTCTCAGTCTACAATTAAATATAGCTATGGAAGCTGTATTTATCTATGGACTGAGAACTAGGATAGAAAGAGTAAAATTTTGTTCTTATCTGCCACCTTTTCTTATAGGAGACTACAATGCAATTACTTCTATTTCTGAATATAGGGGTCCTGCTAATCCCTATAAATCCAGTATTCTAGACTTTAACAAATTTATAAATGATAAGGAATTATAGGATCTTTTCTCATGGACTAATTCCAGGCTTAGGAAACCTACTTTTAAGAGATTAGATAGAGGATTATGTTCTGCTGATTGGTTAGCTAAGTTCCCTTCATCATCCATTCAAATTCTTAATAGACAATCATGTAACCATTTCCCTCTTTTTCTCACTGTAAGAACCAATGTACCATCTGTACCTAAGCCCTTAAGATTTATTAATACATGGTACAATAGAACTGAATTCAATCCCTTAGTTAAAGCTAACTAGGATATCCCAATGCCTCAAAAGGGAATGTTAGGTTTTACCTAAAACTACTTTGGCTTAAAAAAAGTTATTAAGGATTGGAATAGAAATGTTTTTGGCAACATTGACTCAAATGTAACCATGGCTGAAAATAACGTTAGGCTGGCTGAATTACAATATGATCATTCTAAAAATGACCATAGTTTAATTCAGCTAAATAAATCCAAAGCTGAACTAATTAAAGCACTAAAGGAACATGGAAAATTCTGGAAACAAAAGGCCAAAGTAAACCGGTTAAAACAAGGAGATGACAATACAAAATTCTTCCATAATTTGGTTGAAGAAAGGAAATATAGGCATCAAGTAACCAAGATTAAGGACTCGAATGGAGTTTGGTTAGAGGACATGGATTTAATTGAAAGAGGAGCTATTAGTTTTTATAATAAATTGCTAACTGAAGATCAAAATCCCTCAAGCTGGGCATTATTATTCTAGTTTTGTAGGACAGATTCCAAAAATTATAACTGATGAAGACAATCATGAGTTATTGAAGCCTATTACTCTTGATGATCTTAAACAAAAAAAAAATCAGTCTTAACAAGAATAGTTGTCCAGGTTCAGATGGATATACTACCTTCTTCTATATTAAATCTTGGGAGATTATACGTCAGGATTTACTCATAGATGCAAATAATTTTATCTCATCTCCATCTATTACAAATGGTATAGGAAGCACATGGATAACAATCATTCCAAAGAAACAAATCCCTTCTTGTTTCAGTGATTTCAGGCCTATTTCACTATCATACGTTTCTAAAAAAAATAAAAAAAATAATTACTGAAAGAATTAGGCCTTTGATGGACAAATTGATCTCCCCTAATCAATCTGCATTCTTAAAGAAGGACATCTCTGATAATGTCATTTTTCTTCGGGAAATGATCAGATTTCTGGATAATAAAATAGATCATCTAACTGCATCATTAAACTTGATTTAATGAAAGCTTTTGACAGGGTCAACTGGACTTTTCTTAACAGCATCCTTTTTTATTTTGGTTTCCATGGTAAGTTTGTGCATATAGTGATGGAAAACATAGCCAGTGCATCATCTCAGTCCTAGCCTGTGGAAAAACTGTAGGTTTCTTCAAATCTTCAAGAGGTATAAAACAAGGTGATCCTTTGTCTCCTTTTCTCTTTAATCTGTTCACTGAGTCTCTCACTAGGGCTCTTATTTTTTGTTCGAGAATAAAAAGATATATTATTTTTAGCTGCCACCAAATAGTTCCCCTATATCTCACTTAAGTTATGCAGATGACACCATCATTTTTCTAAATGCCACTGAAAAAACCTCTTAAGGATGAAAGCCTTTCTGAAGGTTTTTGAACAAATCAGTGGCCAAAAGATAAATTTTGATAAATCTAAATTCTATTTGAGTAAACATGGATCTGTTTCTAAAAGTAACCAAACAAAACACATTCTTGGCATGAAAATAAGAAATTGGCCTTTTAAATACTTGGGGTCAATATGTTTAGAGGAAGATTAAAGAATGTGTATTTTAGGTCAATTTTAGAGCAGATTGACTCTAAGATTCAGAACTGGAAGAATAAATGGTTCTTTATGGGGTGTAAAATCACTTTAAAAAATAGCTATCTATATTCTATTTCTCAACATGTTTGGGTAGTTCTTAAGCCTACAACCTATGTCACCAAGAAGATTGAGAAAAGGCTGGAAAATTTCTTTTGGGGTATTTCAGATGAAGGTCCAAAAAAGCACTAGAGGAGGTGGTCAAATTTGTGCCTTCCTACTGAGCAAAACGGTTCAGGTTTAGGTCCTTACAATCAATCATCAATGCTTGTAACTTGAAACTGTTGTGGAAATTTCAGAATGGTGATACCTTGTGGTAAAAACTAATATGGTCATTAGCTGCAACCAGTAGAAAATCACTTAACCGAAAAAGAATTAGATCAGTTAACCAATTAGCTAAAAGCTTAACAAGGGTGATACATAGAGATGGAAAATGTCTTTTCTAGTATTCTAACTGTACAGACACATGTCCTATAATTGATCAAATTTAGTTACAGGACTCGTTTTCCCATATTATTCCTTCTGACTGTTTTGTCTCAGATTTTATATCCCATAAACATATTTATCTGCCTCAAATATCCTCCTATATTATGCTTGATACTGTTACTTTTTTGCAGGAAGCTATCATCATGCCTCACAGACAAGACAAATTAATTTGGAAACTTGAAGCTAATGGAGCTTTCACTTTTAAATCAGCTTACAAAGCAATAGCTATCACATCTGGTAGTAGATCTTCTCTCTCCAAAGTCTGGAACTTCATAATTCCAAAATATTATATCTGTATTTATGTAGAAATTGTTAAAATGCTGACTACTTTTTTATAACATTTTAACTCATTATGGTTTCCAACTTGCTTCAAAATGTGTTTTCTGCAATAATCCAGATTCAATTGATTATTTTTTCAACTCTTGCAATATTGCCATTCAAGTCTGGAATAAATTGTTGCATTATATATATGTTCAACCTGTTCTTTTCCCTTCTCAGTGGGATAGATTATGGTCACTATGGAAATTTAAGGGTTTCACATCATGTCACGTGATACTAGTGTCAATTTACCAACACTCATATGTTGGTTTCTTTGGAAAAGCTGAAATAATATGATCTTTAATGAAATAAAATCATCTACTGAATCCATTATTAAATACATAAAACAAGAAATATTTTTCTTGCTGCTTGGTGAACCTATCTTCTCATCTCAGGTTAATGACACGGATTTCATTAGCTCTAGTTTAATCCTACCTATGACACCACCTCCAAAACCTGTGATCAAAACTGTTATTTGGTCCAAACCATTAAACTCACCTTTCAAAACTAATTTTGATGCATCTTGGACACAAAATGGTCTGACTGGGATTGGTATTATTGTAAGAACAGCTTTGGGTGATATGATTCTTGCCAAATCTGATTTTTACCATTTGTGAATCTCCTTTAAAGGCTGAACTGATGGCTATCATGTTAGGAATTGTATTCATTATTCAAGTGGGAATCAACTCTGTATTAGAAAGTGATTGTCTTTTAGCTATCAATGCTATAAAAGGATCCACTCTTGGCAAATTGGGAACTGTATAACCTAGATGACAATGTTAATTTTATCCTTAATGGAAGAACTTTTATCCACACACATAGAGAAGCTAATAAGGTAGCAGATTGTTAGGAAAAAGGGCTAGATTATTGCATTCTGGAAATACTTTTCTTTTCCATGAATTGGACAGTGAAGTTAAGGGCCTTATTGTGATTGATAAACTAGGAATTCCTGATATTAGGATTTCTATACCTTAGTTCGGATGCTACTGATGTTCAATTCTTTTCCTGTGTAGATGGTTCTCATGATACTGGTGCAGATGGCTCTTAAAAACATCTCATGCTACTGGTGCAGACAAACAGAGTGATACTCATGCAGAAATATTGGATGCTACTCATGCTTTTCAGTTGCAGATGCTGGAAGGGGGAATGTTCTGCCTTCTCTGCAAATCTTTTCATTCTGATCTTTGTAACGATGGACTTTCCAGATATATTTGATGCGGCTTTTGTCATGGCCTTCTAGGACCGTATCATTTTTGTAACTATCATGACTACCTCCATAAACAAGCTTTGTTTGTGATGGTAATCATTCACTTTTCACTTAGTATAGTTTTCATTATTATAGCTACTAAATAGCTATCATTTTTTTCCAAGTCTGGCCATTTATAAGTCGACACAGGGGGTGGAGGCTTAAGAGGATGAACACTTGGAAAAGTCTTAAAAATAATATTATTGTAATTACTCCTTTTCATTTCTAGGTTTAGGGTGCCTATACCCCCCCCCACACACATCTCTATGAGATGTTTTTATAAAAAAATATATATAACAAGACTTTATGAATTCATATTTATTATTTAAATCTCATTTCATATGAATGGAATTGTTATATAAAAATGGTTTTGTTTCTTATATGCTTCATTGATAGTTACAGTCATTTCAAATGATAAGTATGTGAAAATTAAGAGCTTCACAATGTAGTGATGAAATAATATTAAATTTTATTTACATTAGTTAACTTAAATCCCATGGATAAAACAATAGTACTAATTTTATAAATATATTTTAACTACATTGACAATATATTTTAACATGAAAAGATTAATTATGTTCATTAATACTACTTTTTATTAAAACCTCAACTTATAAAATATTCACACATTCTTATGGGTTATTTTACTATTATATTGAAATACACAATGCGTTATATATAAGATATTCCAGTGTAGTTTACTAATCACATTTTATACAATAAGTAATTGAATCACACATCAATATTGAAGTTACCTTGGGACTTTGAAATCATATGTACGAAAAAATATTGAGCTAGAAGGGTCAATTTCTCAAGTGTATGCAGCTCAAGAATGTTTGACCTTTTGCTCAATGTACTTAGCAGATTACAGTGATACAATAATTAATTCAGTATCTAGAAATGATGATCGCACTGAAAAAGAAGGAAATGGATTGGATATATTTTCAATGGGTGGAAACTACTTTGGAAAAGGAGCGCCTGCCATTGTTAGGAAGGGACATCATATGTGCTGTACTTTCACGAAGCTAAGTTGTACATCGAGTACGAATTTCATTTATGTTCTGTTTCAATTTCCAATCTTTAAAAAATTATTTTAAGTTTGCTCATGTATTGTAAGTAAAAATTGCAGGTAAAATTGTGGAGGAGAAACATTCACGTGCTGCACGTCATCATAATGAACAAATTCAAAGTGAAGAATTGGTTTTGCAAAAACATAAGAGTAATTTTACAAGAAGTTATAACAACATTTAGTTTACAACTCGACTATGTATCCCTTTGATTGGAGATTTTTTTTGTTTGTTTGAAGGTTCAATATTTACAATTGCCTAAGGATGACCATGAAACAAGAGGTTTGAAATGTCTTGCTAAGGGTCTAAAAACATTGGTTTAACTTTTGATAAGCATGTTATGAATGGATTTAGGATTCATACTCTAGATTTAGAGGGAGAAACTCAAAATAGTGGAGTAACTGTCAAGGCAATAACATCAAGTTTCTCTATTACAAGAGACGATAATCCTGTTGTCGGGGACTTGGATTACTATGGAGTGCTAAAAAATATTATAGAGCTTGATTATGTGCAATACAAAGTAGTTTTTTTTACCGTGATTAGGTTTCCAAGGAAAATAGGCTGAAACAAGATACTGATTGGGTCACTCTGGTTAACTTCAACAGCATTAAGCGCCATACTGAGCCTTTAAGTTTAGCTCACAAAGTTTCACAGGTATTTTATGTTTCAGATCCACTTTAAAATGGCTGGAATGTTGTCATACAACATGGAACCCCTAATGGATGTTGAAACCTATCTTTAGAGAAATATAGGAGATCCAAGTTTTGACACGAAAGATGCACAGGTTCAATGGTTCGTCTTAATGTAGAATGGATAATGTTGATATTAGTCCCGCTCATGCTCCTGCTCGTGAAATGTTGTCATTTATTCTATTCCTAAGATAATAAAAAAAATTGGCCTTATTCCTTTATTCATCTCATTTTTAAAGGTCAGAAAAGAAAAAGGTGAAAGTATAAGGATGTTTCTAAACAAAACTTGAGAAAAAAATTCTGGTAATAGTTTGTTTTGCATGTCACAATGTACTTCACTTTTATTAGTTTGAATATTTTAGTTGGAAATTATCGTTTAATTACTCTGCTGCTCTTATATAATCAGATTACACTACAACAAACAACACCTATTACCTCAGTTCTACATGGTTTTTTACCTCGATTTTTAGCCCTCTAATAACCGAGGTAAATGTGGGTGTCATAAAAAGTACATTTTTTACCTCGGTTTAGGACATCAGCCTGCATATGGAGCGACATTGTTGATAGCAAGAAGCCAAATGTGGGGACTGCAATTGCTGCGATGTCATCAATGCCGAGGTCGCGGATAAATGATGGAGACACCGTGGATAATGGTCTGCGATATCGCATGCTCCAAGCCACCACCCTCGTGTACATGGTGATGTGGAAGGCTGTTGAATACAATGTCATTTTGTTTGGGAGACGTCACAAAAAAATAGCCACCGGTTTGTGTAACGTTTATCTGGTTTCGTCGCTCCACCAGTTAGTGTGACATCACGAATTAGTCTCGGAGACATTGGTTCTCGTATAATATTTTAACATTTATTATTTGATTACACAAACATTTGTTATGTGTTACCTAATATTTTATTTAATATTTGATTACACAAACATTTGTTTGTCGATATCCCTTACATGTTACCTAATGTTCCACAACTCATGAAATATTTACAAATCAGACAGCAATCAATTATCATGCAATTGATGTCAAAAATTTTAAGAATGTAACGAACCAACAGAACTAGAATAATGATGGAAAATACATGAGGTTCGTATGAAATTGAAACACTAATTGTATTGAACCTACATTGTCCACATTGCACACTGAAAGTCCATCGATAACTCTTTATGTCCTAATCTAAAGAATACACATGAAACAAAGTTTATGTTTGAATTTGGAAATCCCACAATATATTAATATGTAGATGACATTAATATGAGCATGTTAAAAGTACCTGGTCGGCTTGAAAGCGACGTCACATACACAAAGTTTGACAAAAGAGCGACATCGGATGTTCTTAGATATGACAATAAATTTATAGCATTTGTGTCATCGATTATTGTTTGGTTCCATATCATATGGGCCGATCACCTATGGTTGATTTCATACATTCAACATGTGTTCATGCAAAGACAAGATTATTATCTACAATCAGCCCTAATATAAGCAATTTTTATCACACCTTTCATACATTGCACTATCTGGAAAATACGAAAAATATAAACTATAAAACATGTTACACAATCATCATATTTTATGAAAATATCCCATATTTTATTGATGATTAAGAAATATATATAAAAGATATAGAAATGAACATAGAATGTATGTAGAACTACCTCAATTAGTTTGAACCCGGAGATGCTTCATTCTCGTATCCTTGTTTATGTTTTAGAGAAGCAAATTGAGTGAGTTCTTATTGGTTGTATTTGTGTGAAATGGAAAGGATGGTATGTAGATGGCTATGTAGGAGGGTTGATGCAAATTGTGTGTTCTTGATGAATGTTATTTAAATGGAAAATTGATTGGGGGCTTTGGTTCAAATTTTTTGCCCCCCCAAAATTTCAGTCTTGATCTGAAAAATGTTAAACAAGTTGCTACCTTTTGATGATATCTTACTGAAATCAGGAATAA
>JAULKK010010256.1:0-10249 GCA_032355705.1 Rubia peregrina
AAGGATTTAGATACGAAAACTGAAAACGGTTATCTAAACCCCTTATGATGTAAACCTACCTAAATCTAGCAATCTTCTAACAAAAAGATAACAAAAGAAATGTTAAATTTTTCAAAAAAAATATGTGCATTTGACGTCTCATTAGGTGTCTTGACCTATATTGCATGCGCGCATGGGGTCTTATGTTTGTTCATTTTAAATGGGAAATTAATGCCATGACTTATATTATTAAAAATTGTGATGTCATAGATGAAATGATGCAACATAATTGAGTTTGGTAGACAACAACATCTCAAAGGAGGACATCAATGGTAATTTTCACTTTAGCGAATTATTAGTCATGTAATTGTATGATTGTTGTATATTTCATTTGCAGACTGCCTATTTCTAACCAATCTATTTTTTGTGTGAAAATATAGTAACAAGACAGAGAGAATTATCAATGGACTTTCAACGTATACAAGAATTGAACATTCTCATCATTTGACTATTAATGGACTTTTAATGTATTTATGGAGATTGACATCCAATAACGAAGAGACAGTAAATTTAATATTAGTAATATGTATTATAAGTTATTGTGGTGTTTTTTTTGGTAAGGGCTCCTTCCGTTTTAATTGACCACTAACTATGCCATCAATGTCTGATGTGTAGATGCTGATCAATCACACCAGCAACATCGGTTGAATATATAGCAGGGCAACATCGACAAATGATTGCAACAACATCAGTCATGCATTCGGTTCGACCGAAAGTATGGAAATTGGTCATAGCTACGTAGGTTATGCATTTAATAAGATCGACATTATTTGATAACGTAACCGTCTATCATACACTAGTTTGATCGGCATCGGTCTTGGTGTCTGTTAGAATCTTTTTACCTCTGTTGATTTGAGAAAAAACCAAGGTACAAAATACCTTTTAGCTCGGTTTTGAATCATGGTAAAAAGTAAACCTTTTTACCGCGCCACTAGTTACCTTGATTAGTTTTCGGGAAAAAACTAAGGTAAAAAACCCCTTCAAAACCAAGGTAAAATGTTCTTTTTCTTGTAATGATCGGATCAAATAAGTAGAGATTACCTAACCTCATCAACGTCTTGCAGCAAAGGTATGTTCAAATATCACTAATTATTTATGATAAGGATGACTGCCAACGAAGGTACGTTCACATGTTACAAATTATTTCTGCTAAATATGGGCACTAAGTGCTAAATAGTTTAGATGAAAAGAACATACAGAGGCCCAAGTCCATACGAGCCACATGGCCGCATGCAAGAAGTAAGGACTCAATTAGTAAGCATGAAGACAGTTAACCCTAATCGAACAAAGCCACGCGGTAGTGACAATAAGACATCCTTAGAAATATTAGATAGCCAATAGGATATATCTCTGGAAATTATGTAACGATGCTTTAGCAGTCGAATGGTCGTGGTTCATATTACCCGCTTTTGATTCCCAACTAGAATCACTCAACATATTCGTCTAATTCACAGCATCACTCTAATTGTTTTTACAAAGCGGAAGACATTTCAACTACATCCAATGCAAACAAAGGAAAAACCACACAATCCAAATAATTAAAAATGAAGCGAACATAATGTAGTACGAACATAATGGCTATAAAAACAAATAAACAAATAAACAAATAAAAAACTCATAACATAATCTTAATAATATCCGTAATACTTTATTAAATTAGGCTCTAAGATTAGTAAAAAAAACTCCAAGGATTACAAATAATTTTCTTCTAGATACTAAGAAACTCCCTTTAGAAAGGATTACAACTCACAATCTACAAACCTAACACTTTAAACTATAACTACATCATTCTCTAGTAGTTATTTCCAAGAAGTTTGTAAAGGCCCCTTAAAGATGAATAATTCTGGCGTTCTGGCGAGATTTCCTTCAGATGAGGAGCTATACAAGTTGAAGGAATGTCCTTATTCGTCGAGAGATGCCTCAAGGGATTGGCTACATTATCTGTCTTCCGGGAGCACCAACCCATGAATTGAATTGAAGAGAAACTTCCTTTCTAAGTAATTCTTGCCTCCAAATTAGCAACTTTGAAGAAGAAGATTAGTAACATTCTTCAATAGCATGAAGAGTCATTTTACGACTATAGGGAAAGGTTCAAGAAGCTCTTTTTGAGTTGCCCGTACCATTGCTACTCGGAAGGGAACTTGGTGTACTACCTCTACAATGGTCTACTCTACGAGAAGCAACGACTAGTGAGGGATGATTGTGGTGGATCAATTGGAAACAAGAGTTCGGGGGAAGCTATGGAATTGTATGAACAGTTGTCGAAGAGTCAAGGACTTTTAGCTGAAGGTCCGACCTTAGAAGGCAAAACCCAAATAATCCGAATAAACTGAATGCTAGCTCCAACAATGGAAAACCTCAGGGTTAAGTGTCAACACTCACTTATATGGTGATGTCTTTGATGACAAATCTGGGAATGACGCCACTTATGAAGTCTTGTGATATTTGTTCATCGCCGCACCCTACGGATGTGTAGCCTAGTTTGCAAGACAACTATGTCGCGGATGTAAATGCTATGGGGTTTCAAGGAAGCCAAGGATACCAAGGGTATGAATGCTATCAAGGTGGTCAAGGCTACCAAAAGAGGCCTTACAATGCGGATAATAGAGATCACCCAAACTTTCGGTATGGGAATGCTCAATGAGGGAAAAATGTACAAGAACACCATTCTCAACAACAACAATATCGCCCTCTACAACAAAACTTCCTAAGGCTCCAAGAAAAGAATTATGCTCAAGGAGAAAGTTTAGGCTTTTCAAAATATTAAGTGATGCAAGTCTTGAGGAGGTTCAGCTTAAGTGTGGAGAAGACCGAGAAGTTCCAAGAGAAGGCCAAATCGAGCATAAAAACCTTGGAGACCCAAGTGAGTCAAATGGCATCCATTTAGAACCGAATGGAGTTAAGGGATGTGGGAAAGCTTCCTTCTCAAACCTAACTTAGCCCTCGCCAAAATGTTACTGCCATCTCGGTGAGGAGTGGTAAAGAGGTGAAGAACCTCCAAGGAGAAGATTTTATTAAGCAGGAGCTTGAGAAAGCAAAAAACTTTTGAGAAAGAGGTCAAGGAGTTGGCAAAGGAGAATGTGAGCAAAGGGAAGGAAATCGAGAAAGACGCCATTGTGCTGAGATCGGGATCAAACTCCAAGACATCATCCCACTACAAGAAATATGACATTTGACCTCGGTTCTACAGGACTTTTTACCTCGATTTTTAGTCCCAAAAAAACTGAGGTAAATGCTAGCATAGTAGAAAATATATTTTTACCTCGGTTCAGAAGCGAGGTAAAAATATCTTTTATCTAGGTTTTGGGCCAACGACAGTATGTATTATGAACAATGTCGGTCCAAGCAAGAATGCCTACTTTAGGCGACCATGTTGCGAGGTATTAGAAGTTGACGTTGACATGCGTATGAATCGACGTCGCGGGTAAATAATTGCTGCGATATGGGAGGATAATCTGAGATTTTGCGCACGCCTATGTTGCACTTAAATGAAAGCAACGTTGCATGGTCAACGACATTGCACGCTCTTGGGCACCCACCTCGTGTGGCTGCTAATGTGGAAGGATAATGAATGCAACATCATTTTAATGGGGTAACATCGCAAAAATAAAATTGACTTCAGTTTATGTGACTTCTGTAGTGTGTCGTCCTTCCACCTGTATGTGCGATGTCGCAGATAAATCGTGGAGACATCGGTTCTCGTAAAATATTATAATATTTAATATTTGATGGCACACACAATTGTTCCTCAATAGTCTTTAAATGTTATTGAATAATCTAAAACCCATGAAATTGGTTTAAATTATACAACAATCAATTGTTGTTCAAATAATGTGGGAATCAATGAAATTTTAAAAAACTAGTACGTAACTTCAACATATAAAACCAATACATGTCAGAATATATTAAAATACATAACGTTGATGTGCAATTGAAAGATTAATTCTATTGAACCTTCCGTGCCTACGTTGTACGACATTAACACTATTAGGGGGGACTAGAGAAATGACAATTACGTGCTACAAGTCCATCGATAACTCTCTTTGTCCTATTACAATAAATACACATGAAACAAAATTTATGTTAGATTTGAACTATCCCCAAATGGTGTACAAATAATATAGTCTTAGACATTAATCTCAATATTTAAAAAAAAGTACCTGATCTGCTTTAAAGTGATGCTGCAAGAACGATAGCTCGAAATCACAGTGTCAGATTGATGAGCGACATCATACATTTATAGATGTTCCAGCCAGTTCCTAGCAAATCCAACGTCGGTTAACATTCAATCCCATATCGTATGGGACGATGAAATGACAGACGTTGCACATTCAACCTTTATTTATGCAAAGATTTGATTATTGTCCACAGTCAAACCTAATATAATCCTTTTTTCTCACTCCTTACAAATATGGCATTATGTTGGAAATACAAACAATATACACTATATAACATGTCACATAGTTATCATACTTAATGAAAATATTCAATCATTGGTCAATGAGGAAAAAAACATATAAAGGTATGTTAATAAAAGTCTAAATTGTTTTCGAGCCCCAACATAACATCTTTTACCATCGTTTGGTCCACGAGAGCAAAATCATTTTTTTAGTACCCCACATATTCAAAGTAAAATTTTTGGTCCCCAAAATTAGATTCCGGATGGTTTTTGAAAACCAAAAGATGGTCTAAGATGTTATAATAGAGACCAAAAAATAATATAGTCTACCTAAAACCCACCTGAAATCTAGTTTGGGGACCAAAAAATTTTCTTTGAATTTGTGGGGTACAAAAAAATGATTTTGCTCTCGGGGACCAAAAGATGGTAAAAGATGCTATGTTAGGAAACAAAAAAACAATTTAGTCTTAATAAAATAACTAAATGAACATGGAATGGATGGAAAACTAGCTCAATTAGTTTGAACCCAGAGATGCTCCATCATAGGATACTTGTTGATGTTTGAGAGAAGAGATTAGATTGAGCTCTTGAGCAGTTGTAATGTTATGAATGGAAAGAAAGGTGTGGAGTTTGGTTAGGAGGAAATGTGTTGGAGATGGGAAATGAGTGTTGTTGCTGAATATGATTGACATGAAATGATGTTGGGGGGGGGGGGAATTTTGCTCAAAAATTTGGCAATTTTTTTTGGTTCCCGTTGAAATTTTTAGTTCTACCGACATCGCTAGAGTGTCGGTTTATGGTTCATTTTACGCAAAGCATTTGCAACATCGTACCGATGGTCCAACGTTTGATTTTTGAAAAGTGTCCTAAAATATTTCCTGTTAAGATTGCAGCCCCTTCCGACGACCTGTTTATGCCAAATAGGAATCACATTCTCCTGTAAATGTGAACAACAAAATACTATCTCCAATTTTGAATTTTGACTTCTCCCACTTTCATGGAGGGACTTAAGTGTTTAATTGAAAAATAAATCGGCATCAATTCCAATTGTCGCTCACGGGACTTTTGCCATCCCCATTCAAACTAATGATCCTTGTAAGTGATAAAGAAACTGGCATGATTCCAAAATGACAAGATCTTCCAATTAGCCCTTGCATACTTGTAACTAATCATATACAATTAACTCTAGACCACATATTAGCACTTTTTTAAAAAATTGATGGACATATTTTCCTTATCTTTTAAATTCATAAAAAAAACCAAGAATGTGTAATTTCGTCCGATTCTATGTGGTGGAATTTATCTTTCTAAGTAATGATGCCCATTGTAAGGGTATTAATGAAATAATAATAAAAATGAGGGAAGAATACCCCGGTTCCTTGATGCCTAAGTCGAAACAACATGATTGTGACAGTGTGATTTAGATTATCGAGTATCTCCAATTTTCCATTTTGTCCTTCCCCATCATCTTGGAGGGACCTAATTGTAAAAACAAAAAAGTTCACCGGTTGAGTTTAAAAAATCAATTTCGATCAAACTGGACGTTAATAAAGTTCATGCACATTTATAAATTTCAAATAGTAGTGTCTAATATACTGCTAATCATTATTAAGGTCAATTATGTTTGTTTCGTTCAAACGCGGGCCTAGTTGCTCTACTAGTGGGCTGAATTGGTGAGGCCTAATTTATGTATTGTCAGCGTCGGTAATAGGTCATTCAAATATCAAAAAACACGATTGACATGCGACGTCGCACATGCAGTTGTCCTGACACATGCCCGTTGCTATGCTAGTGGGCTGAAATGGTTAGGCCCACACTTAGAGTAGACGATGTCGCTAAAACGTCGATCCAGTGTCTATAGGGTCGACTGTTGTGCGACATTGCATTGGCCAAGACAGAATTCACAACGCTTCGTAACTATTATATATACGGAACCCACCTCATACATCACTTCAAACATTCAACTTTCTCTCAAATTTCAACAGTCCCCCTGCCCATCTTCTCAAAAGATAGGTTTCAACATGTGGTTATATTACTTTTGTTTTTGAATTTATCATTGAAATTGTTATGTATATGGCGTGAATGTGTTATTCGCTTCATGTTTTGAAGTTTCTATGGATTAGGGGTTCTAGGATTAGCTTCTAGAGTGTTAGAATGTGGGTTTTATGTATTCCCCCCATTAATGTGACCCAGATTTTTTACTTTATGATCTTCTTTTTGCCAGTTTTCTACTGTTAGTGAATCCCCTTTGCTTGAATGCGACATTGCTAGTCCATCGATCCTACTTCAGTTGGAGCGACCGTCGTGCAACATCGTGCATTCATATTTTCTGCAGTTTACCTAGTATGTGAAGTCGCACCCTTATCGGTTAACCAATCGACTATACCAAATTATATACGACATCGCTCTAACATGTTGAACATGCCATTATTTTTTTATCGACATGTCAGCTAAGCCACTCATACATGTCAGCCTTATCACTTTTAGATCGACGTGTATGTGTAACACGTGACCGACTTAATAGATTAATTGAATTTATTTCTATCGAACCATTTTCTATCTATCATAATATTTAACATAAATAACAATATAACTTTAAGGAATCATGACTAACAATGCTGGTTCGAGCCGTTCCCCAATTGAGGTGAGCGATTTTTTGTTTATATTTATATTTCCTTTTCTTGAATTACTTATATTCTAATTTAATTTATAATAATTTTGTTGACCAGTACATATACGTAGTGATTTGGATGATGACTGTCCACGAAATATATTCAGCGATATCATTCTGCATTTTTCTGCATACTGACCCAGACGAACTTCAGGTTCATTCCTATTCTACTAAGTAATCTCTGTTACACATGAATTTTATTTCCAATAAAAAATTTCTATAGATTACATTCATATTTACTGAACATAATTTTTGTTTATATTCCAGTATGTGCCTAGCCAGATTTTGTAGTTCTTGCCACCGTACAAGTTTTCTATAGTGCTCAGGCGCAACGGAAGGGAATACCACATGCATTACTCAGGGAACACGAGGATGAAGATCTTGATGCCAAAGGGTTTTAAGGAGTTTCTTGATGCTAAAGAACTCAGGGTTGGGGATATGCTCTACTTCGAGCTGATAAATGGTGTTGGGCCTATAGTTTTTAGTGTTATAGTTCTTCCCCATAGATATAATTAGTTGTTTAGCATAGACTTGATCCGAACATTTATATCAATCAAATTAATCCGTATTTGGAACAATATTATTTTTTCATCTTTCAATCTTTAATTTATAATCTATTTGTTGAATATTATTTTAATATTATTCAATCCTTAATATTTAACCTAGCATATGGACAATGTTTTAATAGTAGGATAATTAACAAAACTGAAAAAGACTTGTGTGTAATGAATAGTTTGTTTCAATCAATCTGAAACTAGCATATTGTTGCGAACATTTTTTTAAAATAAATTCAAACTATTGACCGGCTGCTTGGTGGACTGAATTTTTTAGGCCCATGTAAGTTTGTGACGTCGGTAAGGGGTCAACATCGTGTTGCCTTATCCGACATTGGTGCGACGTCGCACAATGCGAGGTAGACTTTACAATGGTAAAAAATGACATCGTTTTGAAACATATATAAATATGGGGACCCTAATTATCAGTTCAAGCTTCTCTTCACAACTTTCCCGCGAATTCGAATAGTCTCCCTCCTCCCTTCCTCTTCCCTTGGAAAAAGGTATGGTTTTTCTAATCTCCTAACACCTAGCTTTTATAATTAATACTTTACATTGCTCGATCTGTGAATATGTTTTGTTTTTTTGGTTATGAGAGTGTGAAATTTCTTTGATTGTAAACCTAGGTTCAACGTTTTAACATGTCTCCAAAGGGTTTTTGTTTAATTATGTGTTGATAAAGGTTCATTTTTTTCTTCTGATTTTATATTTTCATAGCTTCCTCTGATACCTGCAATGTCGGTAAGTTTCCTGTTACAACTCGGTTTGTGCAATTAGGGTGCGACATAGTAGATTCTTATTTCTAGTAGCTTGTTCTTCAGTATGAGACGTCACATCTATGTCGATCTGTCCTTCGGTATGATCAAAATGTTACCAATGTCGCATTATGGCATCTAAGTTTACTTTAGAATTTCATATGCAACCTCGTTCTTGTGTCGATCATGTGTTTGGTTCTACCGACCAATTAGCGACATCGCTAGTATATGTCGACCAAACCACTGCTTACTAACATGGTTTTCCTGTTTCCTTCTTCGATTCTCCTCTCGTTTGGTTGTAGGTGCAGCCATTCAGTCCTTATTTCCTCGTGGTTGTGATTGACAAAATGGTGCTTGACAACATACTTTTTATCGACAACTTTGATCCTTATCGGTGGTCTGCATCCAGTCTGGGAGATGTAGAATTCCTTTCTTTTTTCTGTAGTTTGTTCCCAGTTTTGGTGTAATGGACATATCTTTGGCTTTCCATAGGCAATAACAAGTGTATTACCTTTATGTAATCATGCCTTCAACCTTAGGTGGTGTTGTTTTTCTGATGCAAAATCCACTTGTATTAACATTACTTTGGTACAGGTTTTCTAGCTTTTCTCGGGAAGTTTCTTTACCTTCAAATGCCCGTAGATATCACATCTTGGATCTTTTTTAACAAGCCATTCAATATGATAGAAACATCATCATGAATTTGATAAAGATTCATCAGAATTTTATGTCATTAATATCATAACCAGATTTGTCGAGAATGATATTGGATATCATCAGTGATAAATATGCAAAGATCAACAAAATATATTGGAACATTAGGTGTACTAAAATTCAGATGAATGGAGTTAAGCATATGTTTTTCCATTTTTTTATGTTAAGAATCATTGTTCGGTTCCTAATCATTAACCACAGTGCCAGTAAAGCTCATGTTTTCCATGTTTATTTTTAGGCAAGATCACAATTTACTGATTTTAATGAACATCAATTCAACACCATCATAAATTACACAGTTTAGTGAACATCATTTCAACATCACCAACTATCAGTTTATTCATCAATTAAACACAATACAGGTTGTAGGTATGAACATTAATTGCAAAAAATTAAAAATTATTGAATCCAGTTTGCAACTACAACAATCACACACTTTGACATTGATTTAGATATTTACCTTTTATTTGAATGATTTTGTTTTCTTCTTGCTCGGTTTCTGCAATTTCATGCTCGGCTAGTCATTGATATGAGCTTCATAAAATCCATTAGCGTTCTTCTTTCAGCATAGAGCATGCTATTATCAGTAAGAATAAAAGTTCTTAACATAATTTTCACGATGAAATTCTGCTCAGATCGAGTTTGAGATAAATTCCAGATTTGAGATGAAATTGTGATTTACCTTATTTATTCTTCATCGATTGAGCTCGTACCTATTAAAATTGAAGTAATTGCAGCAATTTGATAAAATTGAATAATTAATTGATGCGAATTGAGGATTTGGAGGAGTATGAGTTTGAGGTAAATTGGGAAAAATAATCAGAGGAGGGTTTGCAGTTTTGGGGTTTTGTTTGATTTATTTGCATAAATGTCCTCGTGTTTTTGGTGATTTTTCTAAAATGGCACCAAAAAAAGTATTTCTATATTTGCCTAGAATTTACAGAAAGGGGGTGTGCCAGGTACCTCTTCTAACGGTTAATCGGTGTAACAAAAAACTTTCTCCACTTTTACCTTTTAATAATCCATGTATTTTAAAATGACAAAGTCTTGGGAAAGACCGTCTTTCCATAAGCTTATGGAAAGACGGGGTTTAATTAGAATTATAAAAGGTAAAAGG
>JAULKK010010267.1:0-10249 GCA_032355705.1 Rubia peregrina
TCACTAAAATACTCAGAAATACTTATGAGAAATCTACAAATTAGTCTCATAAAAAGGAATCTAGATGCTCGTGAGGACCAAAAATCCATTAGACTAAAAATAGGGTACAAACTGAAGGATTTAGATATGAAAAATGAAAATGGTCATCCAAACCCTTTATGATATAAAACTACCTTAATCTAGCAATCTTCCAACAAAAAGACAACAGAAGAGATGTTAAATTCTTCAAAAAATACATGAAATTGTCATCTCATCAAAAGCATACCAGGATCGTCACATTTCTTAGGAAGGAGTCTATGAGCTAATGTGGAAATTCTCCCTATTTTCAATATTCCTACCCTTTTAAGAGGCTCAGGCCTCCTCCTAGTACATGTATTCTTAAAAAACTTAGCATATCATGGAATTTGCTCAAATACATTTAAGAGTGGAATACTAACTTCAATCTTTATTAAGTCTTGATGAATTTATTCCTCGTTGTATGCCCCCTTTGCCTTTCCCCTCAAAGCACTCGGGAATGACGGTGGAGGGTTGATTTCCTTTGCCTTTGTGGTAGGGAGGTCTTGTACGGGTTCCTCCTCAACAAGTTTCTCTTCCTCTTCAAATATGGATTTGGCGTTCTCCGCTATCTTGTCATCCTCTTGAAAAGTCTCCTTCTCTACTTCTCTCACTTCCTTCCCACTACTTAACTTTAAAGTGCTCACATTTCGTGGATTGAATTAGGGTTGGGAAGACAGCTTGCCAGAATCTCTTGCTTTTGGTCAGCTAACCGAGGTGGCCAACTTCCCCCCTTCCACCTCGATATTTTTTATGCTAGAGAATGCCCTCATTCCCAACTCTTCGAAGTCTCTCTTTGTGCGCTCCGCAAACATGTCATTCTTCTAGGTCATTTGAGATATTGCTAACAAAATCTCACCTCGATCCGAATTGTAGAGAGGACCATTTTTGCTAGAAGGTCATTCAACCCTTAGGTAAGGTTGAGGTGGAACTCCCTCTCGATTATACCCCTGGTTGTCATCGGGGATTGAAAGAGTTAGCCTACGGGTCTCGGTGATTGTCCTCTTGTTCCCTCAGAAACCTTGTTGCCGACCTCTACCAACTTGTCTATTCCTTCCATTGTAGTCCAAAGCCTTCACTTCCTCAAATTCATACACTACTTGTGGCGCTTGTCGTTTGGATGGTCCAAACTACAAATCCAGCAAAACTTCACTTGGTAAGTCCTTCCATTCATGAACTCTTTCATTATCGATGCAAGGGCTTGGACTTACTATTTTAGCTTAGGGGAGTGAGTCGGTTCTTCCAATGTCTTTACTCTTGACTGGGTCTTGAATTGACGCGTTCAATTATCTATCTCCTCAAAAAGGACCATCGCGTCCTTGTGGCTCTTGTTCGCTATCGATCCATTGCACACAACATTCACCATCTGCATGTCCTTATCACACAAGCCCTCAAATAAATAGTACAAGAGACCTCTCTCCTTGAAAGGATAATACAAGTAGCCTGCCAAAAACCTCTTAAGCATCCCCAATACTCATAAAGGGATTCATTCAGAAGCTGTAAGATGTTTGACAATTGTTTCTTCAACCCGGTGGAATTTGAAGTGGAAAAATACTTCTCTAAGAATCGGCGCTTCATATCCATTGACGAAGTGATACACCCTAGTGGGAGGTAGTTCAACCAGTCATTTAACACATCTTGAAGTGAGGATGAAAATGACCGTAAGTTGTAGTCTTCCCCCGAGACTCCCGAAGGCTTCATGTTTGTATAGACCAAATGAAAATCTGATAAGTGCTTGTTTTGGTCCTTGCTGGCCATCCCATGGAATGTAGGAAGACATTGAATTATCTCACTCTTGAGCTCACATGTAACATTCTGCAGAAGAGGCGAGAATACAATGCAAAGAGGTTGATTCTCCAAGTTAGGAGCCCTCAACTCCCTCGACATTCTATTATCTTCTGCCATAGTCTCTTTATCTACGTTTAAACCAACTATCGATCCCTGCAGAACTTCTTCTCCATTATCCTTATCTTCCTTCCTTGGCCACCTATATTTTCTGGTAGATAGTGTAGAGCTCCTAGGTTCGTGGTATGAGTGTGTACCATAAACAAGAAGCCAAACACTACCAGTCCAACATAGAACACTAGAAAAACAAATTAAGAGTAACAAGAACAACTATTGAAAAGCTCAACACAATAACCAACTAAAACTATTAAAAGAAAAAACACAAGCTACTACTACCAACTAGTCATGCAAGCTAACAATCAAATTAAAACTAGTATCCCCTGCAGCGGCACCAAAATTTGATTAGCAATTCGATGGGTTTTTCCCCCAAATTTTTAGCGAAGCGCTTGGATCAAAGATATGAATTTATAAATTTTCTCCTATTCTCACTACTAACCACTATAGAGTAGTTAGTCGAAAGTCTGGGGTCGTCCACAGAGATACTATAATTTGAAAGTTAACTACACACAACCCACAATTGGGCGTCACTCCAATTGTGTGTCAGGAATAAGTAGTGTGATAAATATAAGATTGGGGGAAGAGATTTGTCTAACTACAAATGATCATGCAAACAAGAGAGATTAAACTATAATAAACTAGGCTTGGGATATTTGTGTAACATGGCCAATGAATGTCTTTGATCCCAGATTCTATCACATGTAAGACATAAAAACCTATCTCGTGTCTATGTCACATAGTGTGGAGATGGCTAGGAAGTCCTAATGTTTGTCACACAAAGGTTTGTCTTCATTTTTAGAAGCTACTACATTGCCTCCATAATTAGGGGAAAATCATTGATCACCTTTTCGATACCGTAATTATTTCCCCGCCAATTTCACTCTAAATGCTAATGAGCCCCCACTTAAAGGAACAAAGCATTTCTTAGGTTGCAACCATTAGATATGAGAGTGAGGGAAGTATATCCTGGGTAACCCACTATGGACACCAATCCCCAGGCCTAGGAGGCAAAGGAGTTGGTATGTTGTGATGACTCTATGGTTAAAACGACCCTAGTCGCCACATAATAACCCTAGTTGCTACAAACTATTATGCTCATCTATCGAGGTAAGCCAAGGGTTTCCCCTCGTTAGGGTGTCTATCGTCCCTAACATGAATAATTATTACGCGACAAGCCAAATAGGCTAGATTCTAACTATCGGGATTGTACTCTCAGGGTAACATGCATGCACTCACCTTCCCGGTACTCACTAACCTTCAATATCTCTAATATAACACTCCCAAGATAGCATGACTAGCCTAGCACGATGGTGTACTACACATGAATCTTTGGGTGCATCATAGAACATACATGACATACATATTACAAGAATATAAAGCACAAATCAAACACAGCTATTCGTAGAACATAAAGATAGGAAAATCTAAGAATCTCACAAAGTTAACATCTAGTCATAAATATAAATAATTCCCCAAGTAATAAACTACTCTAGAGACATTGAATCCAAAGCAATCATTGGATTCAATGCCATAAGCATAAACTAGGTAAAATAAAATGAAGAGAGGAGATAACCTCCTTCTCTCTCTACCTACTCTTAGATCTAGAAATTATGACTTAGTAAACTCTAGTAGACTAGTGGTTTCTTATATAGTAGGTGGAAACGGGACTTAGAAATGCCCAAAAAGAGTAGAAACCTTAGTAGCCACGTTAGCACGGGTCGTGCAAAGTGCACAACCCGCGCCACATGGCCCGCGCAAAAGCATGCGGGCTGCTGACTGGAAGTTTTTCTTACGGAAAACTGAGCAGGTAGCCCGCACAACCATGTGAACCACAGACTGTAGAGCTAATTCTTTCCGTATGAGCGTGTGGTCTATGAAAAATTATGCGGGCCGCCATGTGGAATCTTCATATTCTTCTCTTAAGTGCGCAACCATGTAAAAGCTCGCGGGCCGCGGAATGGAGTCCCTGGTCTTCAACTTCTGAATGTATGGCTGTGCATAAACACGTACCCCACACCGGGACTTAGTCTCCTTAGCATTCATCTTAGCACAGGTCGTGCCAGTCTTCATTTCTTGTGTACTTGACTCATTTTTCTTCAGTACATCCATCTACTACCACTTTTTTAGCTCGTGGCCTTTAGTCTACTACCATCCTTGAAAATGGCTTTCAGACTACTACAATCCTTGTGTATGGCCTTCTACTATCTACTACTATTCTTCTGAATAGCCTTTTACACAGTCTGAACTTCCTACGAGCAATCTACAAATAAAAGATCATAAAAATGGATCTAGATGCTTGTAGGGACACCGAATCCATTAGATCTAAGGTGAGTTACAAAATGAGAGATTTAGATGTGAAAACCATAAACGGTTATATAAACCCCTTTTAATGTAAACTCACCGAAATATAACAATCCACCATACAAAAGATAACAAAAGAGACGTTAAATGCCTTATGAAATACATGCATTTGAGGTCTCATCAATGATAGGGGACGAAACTAACCTTTCTTTCAATGTATTGAAGGTTCTGTACAACCCTCGTCAACCACAAATGTCATCTCCTTTTGCAACAACTTGCACAAAGTAGTCGTAATATTTGAGAAATCTTGATAAACTTGCCCTCCTTGATATCCCATGACACTCACCTCCTTGACCTAGTCGTCTTAGAAATAAGAGCAAGTGTTCATACGATGCGCCAAGGAACAAATTTCACATGACTTCACATGCGGCACATTTCTGGACCTAGTAATCAAAGACTTCACCATAGAAGTGAAGGCCAAATTTTATCCTCAAGTTTTCCATTGTTGGAACTAGTACTTGTGTTGTTTGGGTTTTGCCTCCTAAGATCTGACCTTGAACTGAAATTCCTTAACTACTTGGCTAACTCTTCGTTTAGCTCCATCGTTTCCCCCAAACACTTGTTTCCAATGGATCCACCACAAACTTCCATCACTAGCCTTTGGTTCTCATCAAGTATCCTTTCGAGTAGCCATGGTACATGAAACTCGAAAGGAGCTTCTTGAACCTCTCTCAATAGTTGTAAAATGACTCTTCATGCCATTGGATGATTTTGCTCATTTCCTTTTTCAAAGTGGCAGACTTGGAGCCGGGAAGTACTTGGAAAGGAACTTCCTCTTAAATTCAATCCACGAGTTGATACTCCCGGAAGGAAGATAATGAAGGCAATCCCTTGTGGCATCTCTCAAAGAAAATGGAAAGACCTTCAACTTGTAGAGCTCTTCATCTATTCCCTCGGGAATCATACCACAACACAACATATTGAAGTTAGACAAATGTTTGTTGGGACCCTCCCATTTCCTAACAAGAATAAGGTTAGCAAGTGTATCAATCTAGATTTTAGCTCAAAGTGCCCATTAGGCCCAACTGCCGGATATGTGATGCACATCGGTTGTTGCTCAAGGTTGGGAGCCATAGTCTTCCTTAGAGAAACTTGCCTCAAAGGAACATTCCCTCCTTAAAGGTGAGGAGGTTTATGCCCTTCTTCAGGATTCTCATTTTGATGCCCCATAGAAGTAATTGGTTCCTCAAAATGCTCACTAGAAGGGGTGTATTAACATTCTCCAAGGAAAGCCTTCTAGCCATTTTAGGTTCAATTCTAACTCGAGGTCGTAGCGTAGGGGTTCTTGTGAAGAGGATCTCGTACAAACCATACACCAAGAACTCAAATAATACGTCTCCAAGCAAACTAAAAATCAACTACAAACCAAATAAAAACCAACTAGCACATATTCCCAAAAATTCACTAAAACACTTAAAAATATACGCCTCTTCCCCGACAGCGGTGACAAAATTTGGGAGGTCTTCGCCACACCTCTCAAATATACAATTTATATACCCTAATTCCTTCCTAAATACAACTAAGTAGATAGTGGCGAATTGGGGTCGTCCAAGAAGAAGAAGAATTTTTCAAAGGTTTCATGCATATAAGGGTGGATAATAGCATATACATATATATAAAAGAAATTAAGGGGGGGGGGGTGGTTTGGATTTCCTAAGTTATGAATTGAAAAACAAGATAACTAGCATATAAAGATAATTAGGCTAACTATGCAACAACTAAGAAAAAGAGGATAAAAACACAATTGACAAAGCCTAGGGAGAAATTGATTCCCACTTCCAAGCCTATTATAGACCCTAGAAAGAATAATTTATTTACTCATCTTGATTACCTATTGTGAATTCTACAACTTTCATTTTGAAGATAAACATTCCGTTCTTCTTTAGAGTAATTTACAAAAGCGTTCAATGACCATTTGTAAACCTCATCAATGATCACTATAAAAAATGCCTAAAGATATTTCATCAATGACATCATGCACAAAGGACCAATAGATTTGATAATAACTACAAGCATTCTACCGAATGCCTAGTCATTTAACCAAAAAAAGCATTCATTAGGGTTAACCTAGAAAGATCGACATTCAAGATTCTCCCTTTTAGTGCTACCTTGGGATACATATGACAACAAACCATGTTATCACATTCATCCAGCAATACTAACATCATTTACACAATAAGAGGTTCTAATTCCATGTTCTTGGATTTCATGCCAAAAGGGAAGAAATTGTACACTTCCTTAACATTCTAACATGCAATCATATAAATATTTCATATTCTCATACATCCGATCACATAGATGAAGTAAACAACCACATTAATTTCACAATAAATGCTAAGTAATCAAGAATTCATAAATGAGTAAATAGATTTTCTCACTACATGGGATTGGAAGGTTCAATCAATTGCTCCCAAGTGATAACTTAGCTACTAGAGTTCATACTAACATTCAAAAGAAAATCAAACATAATCCAAGATGAAAATAGATGAAATAAAAGCAGCAACTAGGGTTTTGAAAGAGAGAAAGTCGGGAAGAAGAAGATAGGAAATAAGAGGATGAGAATGTTGTTTATAGTACACGGAAATTCTAAAATATGCCACTTGCAGTAGGGATGTCGTGACCCAAAGGCGGATCCTCATGACTCGTGACAGATGCCATCGCGAGCTGTGAGGTGTTTCCTAATAGTCATGATAGGTACGAAAGGCTACATCTTCAAATGTTCATTTCTCTTGTTTAAGTCTTCAATTCTTCGTTTCTTTTCTCTTCAAATATTCAAGTCTTCATTCTTCAAACATTCAAATAAAATCTTCAACTCTTCAAATCTTCATATCGTTTGCCTTGTAGCACCAAATTCCCAAGAAAAGTAATAAGAGCGCAAAAGGCGCTCTTAACTTACCTTAGAGAATTTCAAGGCAAAAATCAAGATATAAAGCATAAAATTATCCAAAAGTTAGTCCAAAATGTCCTAAATTTACTACATAAATTGAACGCATCAGTATCCAACAGACAACAACATCACTTTGACAAACCAATCAGAACTGTTAGAAGTCAAAGTCAAATGACTGAAAATAACGTATCTATCCTCCATAAATACATTTTTTTTAAAAAGTGAAACCCATATGAATGGGGGAGATATTTATTAGGATCTCCAAACCTCTTAGTAACTTTTTTTAGTCAAAAGAAATCATCGCCAGTGAAAGTTTGTACAATGACCTTGAAAAAGGCAAAATGGTTGCCTATTGCAAGCCAGAAAGTTTAATTTTGTAGAAGTTGGTAGTTTTTCCGAATGTAATACCTCCACCCCCTGTGTCGATGTTAGACATTCGGCCAGACCTCCAACTTTTGCTAAGAAATGGTAAAATTTAGTAGTTTCCGAAAGTAACATCTCCACCCCTGTGTCGATGTTAAAACATTCAGATGAACTGCTAAATTTTACAACACTAATGACCTTCTTTTGTAATGCCAAATAGCAGTATCCAAACAATGGAAAATTTATTTCCAGTTCCTTTACAAAAGTTTCCCTTATTTGTGAAGGAGGATGAAAGTTCTCCCTCATCTCCGCAAACCTTGTCATCATAAGCAGCAGCAGCATCCAATCAACAACATCAACAAAATTCCTCTGTCCCCTTGGCAAACTTGTCATCATCAGCACCGTACACTCATAACCAGTCCTGGAGGTAAAAATTCATTAGCAGCATCTCATCATTTCAATTCTGATATCAGGTAAGTTAATCCTATCAAGTTAAACCATAGCCTTGTTATTCTTGTTTAGATCACCGAAAGAGATTGAAGATTGAGAATTATGAGATGGTTTAGCCATTTTTTCTAAAGCATCGGCCACTTTGTTTCCCTCTCTAAGAATGCGTGTGATAGTGACATGATTTAGAGTTTTTTGGATGTCATATACTAGCTAATATATGTTCCAAGGGGCCTTAAGAGGGTCTATAATAGCCTCTATAGCCATCAAACAATCTGTTTCTAAACTAAATTCATTCAAGTCCAGAGATGAAGCGAAGTTAAAACCCTGTTGCAATGCAAGAATTTCAAATGTAAAGCTAAGTTAGCATATAGATTTTGAATTCCCACTCGGATTACATTTCCTTTTTTATCCTTGATGATTATTCCAATCCCACACCATTCATCCTCTGCTTTCCAGGAGGCATCCACATTAACCTTTATTCTTGCAAGTTTGTTCCATTTTACTGTCCTAATAATAGATTTAGGTGGAGGCCTTATGGCTGGTTTTAATCCCTCATGAAACCAAACCAAATCAGATTCTTTGTGCTAGTACAAATTCTTCCTATAGAAGAAAGAAAATATATCAACTCTGATTGATTCAACTATGGATGAAAATAGTGGTACGGTCTTTTCATACCGGAATTTATTCCTAATTTTCCAAATGTTCCACCAAACAAAAGCAAGAGTTACTGCTATTAAAAATGAGTGCATCATTGAGTCCCCCATTGTAGTCCAGTAGTATGACAATCTATCAAGATTGAATCAAAACTAGGAGTTGTAATTGTAAGTAGTTTGTCATAAAAGGACCAAATTCTTGCAAGCAAAAACATGAATTAAAGAAATGACTCATAGAATCCTGGTTATTGCAAAGAGGACATTTAGATTCCAGACTAATGTTAGAGAAGGAAAGATTGCATGTGAGAGTTTCCATAAAAACACTAAAAATTTCTTGGGAATGGCCTTGCCCTAATTTTTTTAAGGATTCTCAAAGGTATTCTTCTTTGAGGTGTAGCATGGAAAGCTGTTTTGAAAGTGAAGACTCCAGTCCTTGAGAGCTTTCATATCAACCTATCCGGTCTTGAAGGTGTTAGCTCAACCTCCTGTAAGAAGTTTAGAATGTTAGATGGTAGATGTTGCAGCAGTGAAAGAAGTATGTTTTTGTCGTTAATGAAATCGTGAATTGAAGATTGAAAGGGCAGTGTGGAGACAACCATAACCTGTCCAGTTAGAAGTGTAGAAGTTAGATGAACTATCTCCATGTATTACCCTAGAGTTTGCTTCAGCCAATCTATTACATTGGATAATCCTATTCCAAGTTTGTGATTTTCTCAGTGTTTGAAGTATTGACCAAATTTGTTGAGCTCAGAGTGTATCACCAATTTGGAATTTCCACCACAGTTTTAATGAGAAAGCATCAATTATGTCTTTAAAGTTTCTCAGACCATGTCCATTTTCAGATGTTGAGTTGGACATATTTTTAATGCTCTTCCAAACTTTTTACTGCCATCTTCATTTTCACCCCAATAAAATGTTGTAATTTTCCTTTTTAAGTCTTTAATGACAATGTTTGGTGGTATCATGGTAGTCCAAATGTGTTGTGGTATGGAAAATATTACAGTTTTGATAAGGATCAATTTTCCAGCCATACTTAACCATTTATTTTTCTAGTTGTTTAACATTTCATCATATTTGTCAAGAATTGGCTGTAAATAAACTGCTCTAGGCCTACCTGTAAAAAATAGGATATCCCAAATAAGTGAAAGGAAAGGATCGTTGTGTCATACCTAGACTTGATTTGACCAAACAGATTTCCCTTCTTGAGGCATTTTTACGGATATAAAAACTACTTTTGGAGTAGTTAATTTTTCGGCCACTAGTTTTTTCAAAAACCTCTAAAAAAACTTTTAATATAGTTAAAGTCAGTGGTGTAGCTTGAATAAAAATCAAGGTCTCATATGCATAGGAATGGTGGGAGACTGATACAACATTATGAGGCAGAACAAAAGGAGTCAATTTGTAATTTAAGAAGCAAAGAGATAGACTTCTACAGAAAGCTTCAGAGAAAAAATAAAAAATAATAGGGGAAAGATGATCTCCCTGTTTAATTCCCCATGAAGGTTTGAAGAAACCAGCAGGCTTACCATTGATGAGGACAGAGAAACGTGCTGCTGAAAGGTTCCCTATTATGGTGTCA
>JAULKK010010278.1:0-10249 GCA_032355705.1 Rubia peregrina
GTAGAGTGGGCGATCCACAAAAGAAGGGTCTTGGAGAATAGAGACAACGTTAGTCCTCTTCTTTCAAATTCATAATGTAATTAGATTAACATTTATTTAGTCTTGAGAAAGCTATTATATCCAACCACATGGTACAAGGGATAAAAAATTATGCATTGCCTCGATGAATGTAATTCATCACTGCTTGAGCCGCAGGGGTTGTGGATTGACTAAACTAGATTTAGCACGTGAACATTTCAAAAAGGACGTTCAAATTGCAATTGAGGACGAGGGGGTGACCGAAGATGAGGCAAGGTCTTTGGTAATACTCATCGATGTGGATGAAAATGAGAGGTGATCTATCTCTAAAGGAGATACAAAACAAGGAGGGTTGGTAAGAAAATCCAAATGAAAATGAGCTTGTGGAAAGACTGTAATCCCTTTGAAATTATTTCCCTCCTCAACACATTTCCCCCCTTAAATAGAACTTACATGTTTTGCTTTGTGCACGTAAGCTAAGTTGAAGCATGAGCATTTGGAAGGTTAATTAATTCCTTTTGGTAAGAACGATATCCTTTGTGAGCCTACGGGAATAACTGATCATCCCGGATGTGCTAGAGGAGTGGGTGCATTCTTGTTCCAAAGGGAGGCGTTTTGAATTGTTTGGTCCTACGATTGGGCAACACCTTCCAGGTTCCACACCTTGCAAAAACAGGCACTTCTTTGAGATGTTGAGACAATTAGATAGAGAAACAAGAGATTATGAGTGTGTTTGACAAGACTTGTTAGTACTTTTCTTATAAGCTAAGCACATTTTTAGTGTTTGGTAAACTACTAAAAAGTGATTATTTAAGAAGCATAAGCTATTTTTACTGGGAGAAGCAGAAGGTGGTCTCCCCCCCTCTTTCAAAATAAGCCAACTTTGCTTAGAAGAATAGCTCTGCGAAATACACCTTATAATTCATAAATTAATCCAACACAACGGACTGTAGAATTTAGAATATTTGATGCCCGATTGGATTTCCCGTCCCAAAGATCACGATATTCTCCCAGAGATATTGAGGTGAATAACGGGTCTATTATTAAAAAAACAACCATATTGTAAACCCATTTGTTATTCTTTACTTCTTGTCGTGCTGAACACTTTTTTTTATTCGATTAGAAATCATATTTGTGTGAGCTATACATTGACTAAGATGTGAAGGGTAGACCACTCCACGTAGCCAATGCAATTTTTTAAGAGTTGTTGCACCATCATCACTCCGTACCAATTGTTGGTGGAGCATTTAGAGTTTCATTGGAGAATTCAGTGATCCTCAGTGCCCTTTTGCCAAATTCGGAAGGCGACTATAAGAAATTAAGACCCTCTCAGGAATGTTTCTTCTCTGGCCTCATTGCCTAATATACTCCGATCCTATTAAGGATTGACATTTGGAAGACAACTGGCCTGCGATATCCAAACCCATGGAAACAACATAGTACAAGGTCAGAATTCTGGCTGCAAGAGCATAAGTCATTAGGTCCTCACCACACTTCGTACGGGTCTTGTATGATTTAATTGACATATGAACGCAATTCAACATATGCATTTTTGGGAAATGAAAGTGTATTTGGTAAAAAGTGCAAAACAAATTGCATTATGGAGTAATTTTGAAGATCTGTGGAGATGTGAGAAAGCTAACCAAATGCTAATGTCCCTCTACCTATTGCAAGTATATTATGCATTTAAATTTTAATATATTATTTCTCACGTGTTATCGACTAATGTCCTCCAATCATTTTTTGAAGGTACATGTATTACTTTGCTAATCAAAAGGAGAAGGGTTGAATAGGGTACTTGTGCTTGGTGATGACTCAAGAAGCTGGGTTAATGTACCAAGAGAGGATTGACTACATACACAAGAGGCTCGAGCAGATGGACAAGAAATTGTTCGTCGCGCCATATATTGAGAGGTGGTGGTTATGATGTTCACTTCATTTGGTAATATAATTTTAGCACCATGTCAACGTAAATGTGCTTTAGCGTAAAGGGATCACTGGAGATTAATTATTTTTTCCTTGCAAAGAAGTGAGTGTATTAAATTGATCTCCTCCACTTTCAACCATACGAAATGTTTTCAAGATTTTGGGATCGGTTATCAATGACCCTAGCGGAAAAGTGACATGAGTTTAGACATAGTCAAAATCAAGGCCAAGTTTCTCCATGTGTTATTATTTATACTTTATTTATCCAGTTGTAGAATTTTCATCATTTTCATTGATAAAATTTAGTACAAGATGCAAGAAAAATGTGGTAATGTGGATATTACATCATGTTATACGTGGTAGAGTGCGATCAACAAGTACAATTGGGTTATCTAGAAATTGACAAAGTAAGTATAAACTTGTTTTTAGTGACAATTCGTCTAACACAATTTGTGTCTTAATCGTTCAATAATACTTGTTAGTACTTTCCTATTGACAAATTTTACAAAGATATTCAAGCCCTATTCACACGCCAATATCAATACCACAAGGAATCACTTAGTTAGGCATCTAATTTCACACCCGCTCAACGAATCTACGGAACTCTAACGTGGTAGAGTAACACACATTACACAAAAAAATTATGATATGAATGGCGCGGGATAGATTTGTAGTGATTTTTATTCCTATTTATAAATGATTTCCTAATTAGATTTGTCTATAGATTTTTTTCAAGCATTACGACCATGTCATGTATTTTGTTACATTATGAATATGTGAATCAAGGCTATTTAAAGTCGGGATTATGAATGAAATAGAAGTTTTACCAAAGGACCCGATTAGGCTTCCGAGTTTAGAAGTTGTTTCCCCTCTTCACATCCACATTAAATCGTAGAATAAAATTGAAATTCCAATTTCAGAATCTTTAGGACCGAATTAACTTCAAATTTTGTAAGTTAATATGACTTAAATGATTTTGTGAGCATTTTAAACCCGAGATGGGCCAGAATAATGACCCAATGTAGGAACTAGCCAAAGGCGGTTCCATTCCTAGGATATTTGGTTCAATGTTAGTATCAGTATTAGCTGTTTATCATAATGTTTTTTTTCAAAGACAGACCAAGCTGTCTAATTTTTGAGTATGTTTCGAGTTCGGAACAAGACGAAAGGCCGAGACAGTATCCTTATGTTTCGAATTTAGAATCTCATTAAGGCTCGAGCCTGCTTACTTAGGTTTCAAACTCGGAACCGATTATAGGCAGTTCAGAAGCGCCTTTGATTGTGGCTAATCAAAGGCAGGTCCAGAGAAGAAACTTTAAAAGTGGCTTCTTTGGTCTGATAGAACCGCCTTTAATCCCCATTCCCACACTAGTGTAAAAACAATGAAAAGAATTTAGAGACCTGGAAATCACTTGCTTGTCCATTGTATGGAAGGTTTTGATTCCTCAGGTTATTGTGTCCAACTTGAAAACATCATTCGTACTAGGACATATGAGATGAAATACCAATTATCGCTGTGTTGAAATGAAAAAAAATCAACGAGTTAGGAATGCTCAACAGCTATAGTGTAGGTATTTAAATTAGAAATAGTGGCTTACACTCTGAGGTTGGGCACCAAATAGATATTAGGTTCACATGCCATTATTGTTTAGAAAATCATGCCAACAAGACTATTGATTTCATTCTCTGAAAAACCTTTGATAAGGCCCACCATGTTAGAGTTACAAAATTTGATGTTGCCCAAATTAGTGTCGAACAATTTGTCCCATAGGTCCCTGTTAGAATATGAATAAATCGTGTTTTTAAAGAAAAATGTCGCAAAATTGAAGAAACATGTAAAAGGTGAAACTTACCCCATCCATACATCCATTTGCGAGTTGGACATCCAGGTCATGAAATGGAAATTTCCAAACGTGCTTTCGAACTTTAACATTTGATCATATCAAGTTCACATCTATAATATCTGGAAAATGCCAATGGTCTGAATTTGATGAAATACATAGTCCCACCACTCATTTTCATTTCCTTTGCCACCTCATTGCAATATTTGATTAACTCTCTCATTCAAATCCCACTTGCTGACAATATGCATGTACTATACACAAAATTAACGAAATTATATTTATAGTAAAAATGGACTTCATACTTAATACGCATTTTGGTTTACACATGTACCAGTTAGAGAGGTTTTGCTTTGTGAGTTGTCTTCTTGGAGGGTTTGAAATTGCTTCTAGATGTGGATGGCTTTGTCGATGAGGTATGGGTGGCCTGTTACATAAATGAAGATGGTAACTTTATTTTAAGAAGAAAATAAATACTTTTTATTGAAAATAAAATATTTGATGTAATAAAAATCAGATTAATTATTGTGAATTCTTATGAAATTACCTCGTCATTGATGACATAAAAAAATTGCTTATGTAAGATTTGCATGAATACAAACTTTTCAATTGAAAGATTTCTGGTAAGCAAAATACTTTCTTGAAACATGAGATTTTTTATTCGAGTGTTGGGTACGTAGCATCCTAAAAATGCGAAAAAGGGAACGTATTACTTTTGCTGCACTGAATTGTTTTTGTTTCTTCATCATTATTAATTATATGCGTAAGTCCTCACGTTTATTTTTAAGTACGTACGTGGAGAAATTGAACATGCATGGCTGCCTCATTGAGTAGATATATAGTATTCGCCATAACTATTAATAATTTAATGGCGGCCTTATCTTAAAGCTAAAATTTGGAGAATTTGTTGGACATAATTTTGCTTGAACATGTGGTTTGTCCAACATGCATAATCTTGCTCATCAAGCTCTTAGGCACTGGCGTAAATTCGGGATTTTCTTCTCTCCTGAGCTATATATATATATATATAAAATGTACAAATTTAAAATAAGGAATAGAAATATATACTCAAAGGTACTTTGTCATAAATCGTATAACCATTAGACAGAGTCATTTTATAATTGATATAATTAAAAAGGGTATTTTATGTTTATTTCTATTTATCTCAACAAAGTTCCTATAATATTGAATTTTTTTAAATGTATCATAATATATAAATAATTATAATTTGACATTAAAAGTAACATTGAAACAGGATTTTTATGATTTATCTAATCATTAACCGGTCAAATAAGAGGCTTTCTCAAATATATATATAAAATAAGATGCATAAAAAATATTTAGAAAATTAATTCAATTTGCTACTCCCTTTGTTCTAGTTCAAACTGTATGGTAGACTTTTCACGTTATGCTAGAAACATATTTGACTGTTAATATCTTTAGTTACATGTAATAAGGGTACATAAAATGTTGATATTTATAAATTTCTTGTTATGGTAAATCCAATAATATCACATACGATAACATTTTTGTTTATATATCCATTAAAATATATGGTCAAAGTTTGACAATTTTAACTAAAAAATCTCCTATATAGTTTGAATTTGGAAAATATAACTATTTTCACGTGACTATATTTTCTTCTTCTTATAATTTTTTTTCTTTACACATTTACTCTCATTTTCAATTTTTATTCAATTTTATAAAAAGAACTGCACAAAGTCTGATTTATTTTCATTAATTACAACAAAATTTTCAAAAATTTAAAAACTGTTTTAAATGTATTTTGAAATATAAATAATTATAATCTAATTTAAAAGTTATAGAAATTAGATTTTTCATAGTTAATTTTTGATAATCTAACAACAGACGCTTTCAAATAACTGTATTGTCAAAATAAATATTTTTTTAAGAATTTAAGAATATACATGAGTTGAGGGAGTCAAAGTTCCCTCCAAATCCTGTGCTACTCCTAACCTATATTCGCCAATCTTTAATATTTTTAACTTATATGTTTTGGACATGATGTACGTTAGTTCTATATCTTCAATAAAAAAATTAATTACCTTTAATAACTTTAATCTAGAATTTCTTTCATGTATACTACAAAATATCATTATACTGCATTAAGATCACTTTAATAAAAGAGTTTATGATAAATGTAGGAAATAATGTTGTGATTATATTAATTATTTGATTTATAATTTATTGTGATATAAGAGATCTATATAAAGTCATAAAAGGAAAAGGATTTTAATGTATACATAAGTAATATTTACAAAATATTCTCATTCCTTAACACCCTTCTTGAAGTTAGAGAATGAAGATCAAGAATGCCGAACTTGGCAAGTAAATTCTGAAATTGAGTATGCCCAAGAGATTTAGTAAAGAGATACGCAAGCTGATCAAACATACGTATATGATGGGTAACAATAGCAGTGGACTGCACAAGATCACTTTCAAAATGCTACAATCTACCTCAATATGCTTCGTTCTTTCATGAAAGACAAGATTAGCCACAATATGAAGAGCATACTGACTATCGTAAAATAGGGCATGGGTGCAAAATGCGAAGCCCCTAAGTCTCGAAGTAAATACTTAAGCCATAATAACTCAGAACAAGTCACAACCATAACACGATACTCATCTTTAGCAGAAGAACGAGAAACTGTAGGTTACTTCTTTATCTTCCATGAAACCAGGGAATCACCAAGCATCTAAAAATAACAAAAAAGGGGAGATCACTGTGTAATTGGACATGCGGCCTAGTCAGAATTACAATAAGCAGTAAATCATAATGGACTACGAGAAGAGAGGAAAATACACCCAATAGCAGTCATATCACAATAAATGCTAATAATAAAGATTCATAAATGTGCAACAAATGCTTCTCACTCTATGTGCTTGAAAGACTCAATCAATTACTCCCAAGAGAATATTTTAGCTACCAGAAATCATAAAAACATCCATAAACAAATCCAACATAAACAAAGGTGAAAAGAGATGAAACGAAAACTCAAACTAGGGTTTGATGAGGAGGAGGTTCAGCCAAAGGAAACATTACAAATGAGAGGTGAAAAGTGCTATTTATAGTCCAAGAGAAAAGTTTGAAAATGTCACTTGTTGTTGGTTTTTCACGAGCCGTGAGAGAAATGCCACTGCTCGCGACTGGTGTAAAATCCGGCCTTCTTCTTCATTCTTACTTTTTCATGTCTTCAACCCTTAATTGTTGTCTGAAATCTTCAATTACCTTGCTTTGTCACACAAAACTCCCTACAAAAGTGATAAGAGCGCAAAAGGCGCTCTTAACTCTCCTAAGAGAATTTTAAGACAAATATTATGATATAAAGCACAAAAATACACAAAAGTGAGTCCAAAATATCCTAAAACTACTAGATAAAATGACCACATCAACGAAAAACAGTCCGACTGAACTGATTCCAAAGCACAAAATTCCTTAAATATAGAAGCTACATATGAATTAGCTACTAATAGATAAACCCAAACTGCTCAGGAATAATCATCAAAAATTGTTAAGAAATAAAATGCTTCACTAGAAGAAAGTGAACTATAAGGCTCACAAACATGACACTGTATTAATTTAAAAAACTAGCATTTGAAGAACTCAAAGGAAAACTATAAGAAAACAGAGCAAGGAGCAACAGTTTTATTTGTACTAAAATAAAGAGTAAGAACATAAGAAAACTTCGTTGAGGATGGATGTCGAAAACGCTGATGCCATAAATCAAATGAAAATGCAGAAACAGAAGAACCGGTAGAAAATAGCTTCGGAAGAGGCGGCTGAACTTGGTCATCCAATAGACGAATCCAATAAACCCCTCAGTTTCTGTTCACCTACATCAATCATAGTTATCGTGTTGATTTTCTATAATAGGTAATAATTTTCAGTTAGCAAATCTTGACATTGTAATGCGGAAAGTAATCTAGAGCATGATAATAAGTTGCAGTGAAGTGTAGGTATATAAACACATGAGTAAGAGTGATATCTCCAAAACATAAAAATCCATTTGTGCAGTAATCCATCAAGCAAAAGAACATAAATTGAATTGGCAGCAGTAGTAAGATGATTAAGAGGATCTTTGTCACCAGTCATGTGATATGAGGCTCCAAAATCAAGAATGCAAGGTAAAGTAAGCTTACTTGGCATATGATTAGAAGGATACTTTAACTGAGTAAATAAGTTAAGGTTGGCAAATAGAGTAAGGCTAATAGTTGATCGGTTAAGGCCGATCGAAGTTCCAGTCGCGAGCCCGGAGAGCAGAGACATGACTCAACCGGAAAATGGTACAGTGTCGGGTTAAAGTTGAATGGAACGCTAGGAAGGCTGGCGACAACAACAGGTTGTGCAAGGTTTCAGCGAACCATTCAGTATAACCTATAATATTGAAACAACTAGCTTTGTCATGGTCTTTGTGATTACAATGAGTGTATGTAATTTCTTACAATCAGATGCAGTAAGAGCTCTTGGTGATGAACCTGAAACAGGTGGACGACAAGCATCATATGCCATTGAATTAGTTGAAGGATCACATGTCCTAACAACGGATTTGTGAGTCTCATCCTAAATTGCAAGAGGATAAATGCGAGTACGTGGAAACAGCGGTTCTTGAGAAATGACATTGGATCGCAATGTGTTGTGACCATCATCTAAATGGGAGAGATTTGATAGATGGTCTTATTCTCACGCTCACTGATGACGAATGAGGCAACATTAAAAGTGCACGATTGTTGACAAGGTACACAGAAGCAAATCTGAGGAGGTATAAAAAAAAGTTAAACTCATCATAGAGCTTCTTGAGTTTGCTGTGGCTGTCCATTCTGAGGGTCATTGATAATATCACAATGTATCGACAAATTCTTTGTCCATTTCCAAGGAAAAATCCGCCAGCAAGATCATCACAAGTTGTTTAGCAGTATTGAAGTAGTTTGCCGACGGTCGTAGAGATGGATCAACAGTTTGAAGGGTCCAAGAAACAAGCATAACATTAACTCCAGGCTAATCATCATAATCAGGATGGCTAGCCGGGGGTTCAGTAATGGTTCGATCAATGAATCTGAGCTTCTTCTTCGTAATTAATGCAATGTGGATTGCAGTAGTCCACTCTCTATAGTTTTCTCCACCTTTTAGAACGGACCAAATTGCAAGTCTAGCGTTGTCGGACAGATGAATATAGTTTGTAGAGTTCATTGGGTAGCCATTTGGCATTGGTTGCGAGCTATCAGCATGTGACTGTAGCTGACGTAGAAGAGCGGCAATAGCATCAGTGGCAACAAGATCACAAGCTTTCTTGGCTTCTTCTTCGTTAGCGATGCGAGCAGCTTTGGAAGCATTGCAGGCAGCATTGGATTAAGGAATTGACATTGGAACAACGAGATCGGAGATCAAGAAGATTGGCTATGGCGGTTGTTGGATTGAAGTAGCAACAATAAATAAAAATAACATCAAATTAATCACTCCATTAGTTACATTAATTATAGAATGACAACATCTAGCTGTTAATTAGTCTAAAACAAGAGTTTGGGTTAACATATGCTTTTATCATTAAATTTCCAATAATTACTTAAAAACTAAAATAGAAAAAAACATTTTATAAAAATATAATTGGTATTTTGAAAATATTCACATGATACATGTTATTAGCATAACAATGGGAACGTATGCTTAAAGTTTTTTAAATTTAAATTCTAAAAAATGTTGGTCTTATGACACAGGTGGTCTATTCTAACGTGTATACTTAATCATTTTAAACTGTACTTTTATATTATGTTTTTTATATTCTCTCATTCAACTATACATTATTACTTTTTTTTAATAGATTGGGGTTATATTGAGGCTCCCCTTGCCTTTCAAAGCCCAAATAGCCGAGTTATAATTACATGAAACCTATCCTAATGTCAATAAAAGTTACATTTGTAAGCCCCAAGGAGAAATCCAAAAGATTATGAGTTCCTCCCAAAAAACTACCATGTGTTTCCATTTGTTAAATCTTCACCCCTCGTGTTAATTTAAAAATGGCCGGACATGGTAGAATATAGTACCCCAAAATCTAGAAAAAGTTTAAAATTCTTGTGTCTAGCAAATCCTGAAATGCAGCATATCATGATAATTGCGTCTCCTCTCAAATGTTTGAGACATTTCTTCTCAAATGAAGCCTTCCGTGCAGCCTTTCATCTCACATACTCAGTGTAGCAAGGATCACTAATGAATCTTTGAAGGTTGAGTGAAACCTCAATGGTCTCCTACCTGCAAAAAAGAAAGCAGCAGTACTTGTATTTCCAAATATTTTGAAACATGTATAAGAATTGAAACACTCAAACGAAGATCACGGAGGATGATATATGAAATTCTTAATGTTGGGAAACCCTTTTTCATCCAATAGAATCATCCCCTTAGTTCTTGAATCAAGGTTCGACCAAACTATTTTACAGGTGGAGATATTAGG
>JAULKK010010297.1:0-10248 GCA_032355705.1 Rubia peregrina
GATGGGGAAGGAATTGTGGTATCGAAAAGGTAATTGAAATGCTTTCCGTAATCACGGACGCGGTGTGGTAGCTTCATAAAGTGGAAATGAACCTTTGTGTGACAGACATTGGTATTTCCCAATTATCTCCACACTATGTGACATAAGCGTACGATAGGTTTATATATCTTGCATTTGAGAGAATCTAGGATCAGAGTAACTAATCAGAGTGACACCCAATTGTGAGTTGTGTGTAGTTAACTTTTGAATTATAGTATCTCCATGGATGACTAAGGACTTGCCACTAGCTACTATATAGTAGTTAGTAGTGAGCACGGGAGCTCTCCTGCAAGGTTTTGTACGACCCCACGTGTGTGGATCAAATTTTGGCACCGTTTCTAGGGATACTAGCTTAAATTTTATTGTTAGCTTGCATGACTAGTTGGTAGTAATAGTTAGTGTTTTTCTTTTTGTAGCTTTTGTCGGTGATTGTGTTGAGCCCTTGAATATTTTTTCTTGTTACTCCTAACATTTTTTGCTAGTGTTCTTTTTGGACTGGTAGTGTTTTGTTTCTAGTTTATGGTACACACGCGTACCATGAACCAAGGAGCCTTACACTACCTACTCGAAAACACTTGTGGGAGAAGAAGAGGGAGAATGAGAGTTAGAGAATATGTTCTGCAGGGACCGACAGTTAGTTTAGAGGTAAAGAGGGATATTATGGCAGAAGACAATAGAACATTGAGGGAGTTTATGGCTCCAAATTTGGAGAATCAACCCCTCTGCATCGTCTTCCGCCTCTTCTGCAGAATGTTACATGTGAGCTCAAGTGCATGATGACACAATGTATGCCTACATTTCACGGGATGGCCGGGGAGGACCTAATAAGAACCTATTGGAGTTCCATTTGGTCTGTACAAATATGAAGCCACCGGAGGTCTCAATGGAGGATTACAACTTATGGTCATTTCTCTTCTCTCTTCAAGATGTGGCTAAGGACTGGTTGTACTACCTCCCGCCAAGCCGTATCACCTTGTAGATGGATATGAATTGCAAGTTCCTCGTGAATTATTGTCCCGCTTCAAAGTGTGCCGGGTTGAATAAATAGCTATCCAATATCTCGTAGCTCATGAACGAATCTCTTTATGAATATTGGGAGAGATTCAAGCATTTGTTGACAACCTGCCACTATTATCCTTTCAAAGAGGGAGATCCCGTGTACTATTTCTTTGAGGGTTTGTGTGATAAGGACATGCAGATGGTAAATGTTACGTGCAATGGATCGATAGCGAACAAGAGCCCCAAGGACCCGACGGTCCTATTTGAGGAGATGGCAAATGGTACACGCCAGTTTGGGACCTGGTCAAGAGTGAAGACATTGGAAGAATCCACTCACTTCCCTAAGCTAGAAGAGCAAGTCCAAGCCATTACATCGATGATGAACGAGTTCATTAAGGGGAGGACTCACCAAGCGAAGGTTTGTAGGATTTGTATTTTCGAACATCTGACCGACATGTGCCTTCAAGTTGTGGAGGAATTTGAGGAAGTGAAGGAATTGGACTTCAATGGAGACAATAAGAAATATAGTATGGGACAACAAGGATTCCTCAGGAACCAAGGAGGAGACCATCAAGACCCCTACACCAATTCCTTCAACCCTCGATATCGAGACCACCTGAATTTCCAACAAAGATACAATCGAGGGGAGATCAACCTCAACCCTACCCAAGGGGTGAGGGGCCTTCAAACAACAATGGTTGTATCTACAAATCAGATCAGGAAGAGATCTTGAAGGAAATCATGTAAATGACTAAGAAAAATGACATGGTCGTTGAGTCCACAAAAATAGATATTAAAGAGTTGGGAACGAGCACTTTCTCAAGCATCAAGAACCTTGAGGTTCAAGTGGGGTAATTGGCCACCTCGGTTAGCCGGATCGAGGTAAGAGATTTTGGAAAGCTACCTTTCCAACCCAAAGTTAATCTACAAATTATGAGCGCTCTAAAATTAAGGAGTGGGAAGGAAGTGAGAGAAGCCGAGAAAGATACTTTGCAAGAGGATGACAAGATACTGAAGTACACCAAGGCAACATTTGAAGAAGAAGAGAAAATTGTTGAGGAGGAGCCCGCACAAGAGTTCTCTACCACCGAGGCAAAGAAAGTCAACCATCAGCCGACATTCCCAAGTGCTTTGAGGGAAAAGGCAAAGGTTGCGTCCAACGAGGATCAAATTTTCCAAATCTTCAAAAGGGTTGAAGTTAGTATTCCACTCTTAGATGTAATTGAGCAAATTCCATCATATGCTAAGTTTTTAAAGAATTATTGCACTAAGAGGAGACCTAAGCCTATATAAAAGGTAAGAAATTGAAAATAGGAGAAATCACCACGTTAGCTCATATAAAAATTCCTAAGAAATGTGATGATCCCGAAATGTTTACAAATCCAATATTTAGGTGGTAGGCTAATTAAAGATTCTATGATTGAACTTGGAGCCTCTATTAATGTTATCCCCTATAGCTTATTTGAAACTCTAGATTTAGAAGAGCTTAGGGTGACTAGGTTGATAATCCAATTAGCCGACCATTCCCAAGCTTGTGCTAGGGGGTTAGTTAGGGATGTTATGGTTAGAGTGGGAAATCCTTTTTTTTCTGCCAGACTTCTATGTCCTTGATATGTTGCACGATGGAGGTGCACCCCCAATTTTATTGGGGGGACCACTATAGATAAGGTTAGTTTTGACATCTATAAACCTAATCATGGATCTAACTCCACTCTTGCGTGCAATGGTATATGCCTATATGATAAGTTTGATGAATTTGATGAATCTTACATGAGTGAGAATTATGAGAGCCCTTATATGATTGATGAGGGAAAGCACATTTTGAGCTTTGATTTGGATGAGAATGTTGATGACACTTATGCCTTGCGTGATGTTAGCATTAATCTTCCTATTGTGGATTGTTTTTCTATGGACACTAACATGCAGTGAGTTGTGAAGCATAGAAAGGAATTAAAACCTCCAAGACCACCCCCCAAACCAAGGAAAAGGCTAAGGATTTGACAGTGACTAAGGGTAAACATGATTCCCCGATTTGTGAGAAAGAGCGCAAAGGTAAGGATGACACTTTGCTGAGACCTCTCCACAAAGACGTCATCATTGGGGGGAATAGTGGATGGCGCTTCGGAGACCCTATGGTTGGTTTGTTCTAATTCTAAATGCATGAAAAATAAGTTGTGAAGACGACAATAAAAATACGGTGTTTTTCTTTGTTTTGGTATTTTAGTTGTTATTTGTTTGCATGTTTAGTGTCTCGCAAATGATTTTGTTGAGAATTCTGATTGTCATTAATTTGAGATCGAAACTTGTGGTTTTGGTTAGGAGGAAATTGGATTTGGTGTAAAATGTTAGAAAACAAAGTTGCAGGGGATGGAGGCTTGTATGGCTCGTTAGGAAGAACTGGCACGAGGCTTTCATATGGAATGGCCGTGCCATGCCTCATGCCAAATGAAAAAGTACCGTAGTCTGGCAGAATTGTAGAATTTTGGTAAAATCAAACTTTGCCAAAATAAGCATCTTACCCCATAAATTCTACAGTTTTCTTCATCCTAAAATTGACTGGTGTCAGTGGTACTACACCAAGAAATAACACCTTTATAGAAGATGAATTCATGAGGGTTTTAATCCCAGAAAATCCTTTCCCCCCCCAAACCATTGCCACCTTCTTTTTGTCTCTCTCCTAAATATCCCATTTGTGAAACATCATTAATTCTCCGAATCCGAATTTAGAGTATCTTCTCCCATCAATATGGATCACTTAATTCACTCCAATAACTTCAAAATATCTACCCTCATTTCACAATAGAAATAATTCAAATTTGGGAATTTTCTCTCAAGGAGAGCACTCTTTGTTTTTCCTTATGTGATCACTACAAGAAACTGGACCTATTACTTCACCCCTTTTACCTTGGTTTTTTGCTTAGGTAAAATAACTGAGGTAAAAAGTTCTTTTACCTCAATTTTTTTAAGTAAAAAATATTTTACCTCAGTTTAAAAAACACTGTAAATAATAGGTTTTTTTATCGCGGTTTTATGATAACCGTGGTAAATATTTGTCAAATTTGAAGTAAATAGTAAAACCGACGTAGCTGAGATGTTGCCAACATGGGTATGACCTAGCAGCATAGTCAATCATGTGATGATCGAATTCACACTATTGTTCGGTTGGACCGAATTTCCCTCGACGTTAGGGGCAACGTCGCTTGTTCCCCCATGCGATGTCGTACATGCACCTTGGTCCAAACCAATGCCTAAATTTAATTTAATTAATTAATACATGTGATGTCGCATATTAGTAGATGACATGTCGGTAAACTTGACATCATGTGTGCAAATGAAGTGCAAAGTCGCACTCTTCTATCATACCCAATAAAATAACAATAGTTAAACAATACAGCCAGAACTTGGCATGTACCATCTAAAGGTTCCATTCCAAGTTCACAACTGTCAGTCTCAAATTTAATCAAACTAAATTGGTATGACTAAAGCTAGGTAATCCAAAACACATAATGCTACCTTACAATATCCGGAAAACATCCCATCAAATTACAAATAAAAAATACAAAGTATCCCAATAAAATCCAAAGAAGAGGTAGTCATCATATATGGAAAACTAACCTCCAGGGCACTCAATCAGTTTGTGATAGGGGTGGGATAACATCGTTTTCCAACGAACTATTTCCAATTAGCCTCCGACTCTCTAGTGGAAGACTTGGTCTCGCCATTGCTACACCCTTCTTCATCATCTGTGGTTTTTAGGCCATCCTCTTCATCCCCAGGTGTATTGATTGCAACGACAAGCATTGACTTCAGCCCCACCAATTCTTTCATAAGCGTGAGCATGTTGCGCTGCGCCAGGGCCTTGGTCTCGGCCACATCCTTCAGGAGGATGCCCCAGGTGCTACGTTTAAGTCCCGTGGGAAAAATATAAGTTATAATAAATTAAAATTATAAATTTTAAGTAATAAAAATTTGGGAATAGCCATATAACTTAAAAACTTTCATACCTGATCGTGGGGTAGGAGTACGGGTGGGGACAGGATCCTCTGCTGTGGAAGCCGATGGAGTTACCTCAGTCCCGGGTGTGAGAGGCACATCCAGATTTCCATTGGGGACGTTGCAATCAATCCATGTCCCCACCTCCCAATGTCAATGCTTCTGCCCAAAGTAGTTTGCATCGTAGTACTTAGGCTAGATCTTCGCTTTCGATTTGAGGAGAACCTCTTCTTCTCCAGAATGGCGGTGATAACGTTGTCGTATAGGAGTGTCTGACCCTTTGGGTGAGGGCCAATTAGTGCATCTCCTGGATAATGGTGTACCCGGGGTTGACTACCTTCTTCTTCGCAAGGTGGTAGTACATGACGACCTCATTGATCGTGCACTCCGAATGATTTTTAGCCGAGACCAGTATATGTACAAATATATTTTACATCATTCTCTCCTCAAGATTGAGGAAATCATTCATGATCCACCTTGGTTGGATGAGCCTGTTCCCAACTTCAATTTTGAATTACTTCTTCACCATTCGGTTGGGCTCAAGCGCCCCAGATTGATCATTATCATAGACTTGTGGAGGCCAACTGTCTCTGTAGTACACCTGTAGAGGATCAACCTCCAGCTGATCCTCCTCACCGATTTTGCACCCAATAACTTGATTGATGAACTCCGTCATCATCTCCACGTCCATCCCATTCACTCTTGTACTATAAATGTTCTTCATTTTTCGAGTGAAATTGGCGTAGAACTCATTGACCTCCATATCATATGTTGATATGTCCAGGCATATCAAACCCTTTATTCCTGACGGTTTCAAGGGTTTGAGAAAAACATCGAGGTGGAGTCACGTCACATCCTCGGGCTTCATTACCCTGACCTCCTTTATTCTTTGGCCCCGGATCAATACGAAACTCTTCTCTGCCTCCTCATCGACGAAGCATATGTTGTCCCATGTTGATGGTGGAGGGGTGTTCATTGTCTTCGCCGTCTTGGTGCGCGATAGACCAGCTCTCATGGTATTTTTGTTTGACCTTTTGGCTGCGTGCTTCATTCGAGCCATCTATGAAACTAGGGAACCTAGAACAGTTAGTGCAACACTCAAAAACCTAATGAAGGCAATGGATTTTTGCCAATTTTGCATACATGTCATAGAAACTTTGGCTAGACCAATGTACTTCATGAGAAATCGCAGACTCATGTGTATGAATGTGTGACGTCGCACGGCCAATTGGTTAAGCCAAAATAGTGTGCGGCTGGAACAAGAATGGTCCTAAAACACCTATAATCTCAACTAACATCAACATCACAACATAAATAAGTAGCATACCTTTAATAAGTAGAATGAATGAGTGCCATAATAGTTACTCGAACCCTAGCCCTAACCAAGAACTTGTAAAGAAATACCATACAAAAATTTGTGGAAAATCCTTACCTTAGTTAAGGTTTGGTGCTCTTCTGTTTTGTTGAAATCTAGAAATGTACTATGTTGAACCTTATTGATATGAGAAGGAATTTGTGCGTTGGGTTTTCTATTCGGATTTGAAGCTTTTCTGACCATTCTTTTCTTCAGTGGGGAGATTTTGGTGCAGCATCGTCGATTGGGAATGCGAAGAGGTTGGATGGTGGGCAGTTTATATACCCATTGTGAAACACAGCCGTTTCAACAGATGTGCAACATCGCAATATATGTCGCATAGAAAGACCCGAACAGAAAATAAAGTGTGACGTCGCTTTTCATATATTCTGACCCACATATATGCTTGGGCCCAGTTATTATACATTTGAGCCTGGACAAGGGGGAATCAAATCGACGATAGTCAAAGTCGCGTAACCAATCGACAAATTCGAGGGTAGACCAACGCATTAGCGACATAGCATTTAATTGTTACTAGGCCGAATTAGACAAGCGGCCAAAAAAATATCTTCGGGCCTTGTCATCTTTGGACTGAAAAAACAAACGCCTGATGTTGCATTAACATTTATTCATTATATAAAATATTCCGATACTTTCGTGATGTCGTGAATTGGATTGTGGACTGATTAGTCCAAAATAAAAAATTTAGCACAAAAAATTTAATTACCGAGTTAATTGATATGTGAATATTTTTTGTTAATGAAATAAATAATAAACTTATTGGAGTAACAAAAAATTGGATCTGGCTACATGCATAATTATATTGATAATCCATCGGTTCATAGCAGGGGAATTCTATTTCATTTTTGCACTTAGGTCCCTCCAACAAAGTACACTATGGTCCAATACGACAAAACGACAAATGTTTCATACGAAAATTATGCTTACTGTCTAAGAGCGATGCGAACCGGGGTAAACGTCTGGCTAAGATAAGCGTTATGAGAATGATAATTTTTGCCACACAGAGTGACCTGAAATTTTATATTCTTGGTTTTTTATGCAATAAAAAAGTAATAAAATTTTGTCCATCAAATTTTAGAAAGCGCTATTACGTGGTAAATTCTAGATGATTACTTAAAAGTATACGAGGGTTAGTCGTAAGAACCTGTAGAAGTCTATGTGGAATAAGACCAGTTTCTTTATTACTCTCGGTTATTATGAGTTCGACTAGGGATGACAAAGTTTCTTTTCAGGACGATCGAAATCGAGTTTGGGACAACCAGTGATCTTTTTAACCTTTTCACTCATGTCCCTCCAACAAAGTGGGAGAGGTCGAAATGAAAAATTGGTAATACCCTTATCTAATTCACATTTTCACGACTACGATGTTCCAATTTGGGCAAGCACGGGTCAATGGAACTGGCCAAGATTATTCACAGGCAATACATGAAGAAACTTTAGGGAAATTACACCATGGCCTAAACATCCTTGCATGTTCACCACGCTTATGAGTTCTTCCCTTGAACTAAACGATAAATGTTTCATATGGAAATTATGTGTACTATCTAAGAGGGACGCGAACCGGGGTAAACATACGGCTTTTTATAATATTCAATTAATACCCTTATGATAAACGTTATGTGAACAATAATTTATGCCACATAGAATCACCTGAAATTTCAAATTCTTGGTTTTTTATGTAATAAAAAAGTGATAAAATTCCGTCCATCCATTTTTAGAAAGTGCTAGTACGTGGTCTAAAGTAAATTGTAGATGATAACTTAAAAGTATATGAGAGTTAGTCGTAACAGTTTATGGAAGTCTGTGTGGAATAAGACCAGCTTCTTTACTACTCTCGGTTATTATGAGTTCAACTAGGAATGATAAAGTTTCTTTTTGGGGTGATCGAATCGAGTTTGGGACAAATCGATGTTCTTTTGAATTTTTGCACTCAAGTCCCTCCAATGAAGTGGGAAAGGTCGAAATTAAAAAATTGGAGATAACATTATTTTATTCACATTTTGGTGAAACTGTTGTTCTGGTTTGGGAATAAACGGGTTGACGGAAGGGTTCGGGGCCACAATCTTGAAACGTAGTATTTTATGACACTTTTTGGAAATTAGACTATGACCCTTATGTGTAACGTCACAATTGTGTTGCATAGAACGAAACTAGAACCAAAGATCGATCGACATGGATGAATATGAAATTTCCAGCGGGAACCAAAAATTTCAACTAAAAATTTGAAACAAAATTTTCCCCAACCCTATTCCAGGTCAATAATATTCAGCCACAAACACCCATTCCCCATCTCTAACACAAATATTATGGGCTTGATTTAATGATCACATTACAAGAAATGTAAATGCCGCACACATTTTTACATAGATTATAATCATGGTCTTTAATAAAAACCTTGGTCTTAGGCATATATCCCATCTAGATTCTGGTTATCAGGTGCAAGCCACCTAGTAGTAACTATTGCCATTTGGGTTTAAAGACATGTACGTTGCTTCATTCGGTCATGTTTTCGAACTGTCATGTCCTATGAGCTTCATTAGTGTTACAAAAAAGGTCACTACAAATGCCATAGATCTTCAGCATTTATAGCAAAATATATCCATATATTTAGCTGTTCATTAACATCAGATTTTCACAGTAATCAGGAACGCAAAATTATCTGAAAATTTTCTTATTTATTCCATTCATCAAATAATTCACATAGATAAATTACAATTGACTACGGAGTCCTACTCATTATGAAGCCAAAAGAGAATCATGAAAAGAAAATTTGTTTCAAACATAAAAGTATTCACATACAGAGAGTGTGAAAATGCAGCATATACCAACAAAAACAAAATAAACATTCTAGGACATTATGGCATGACTAGAAGAACGTCTTGGATTTGTCATCTACGCAACAATAAACGTTAAAATCGTAATAAGAATGCCAAATCAGCCAATTCATACAACACATTACTCTAAAACCCCCATAAATCCAACCCATAAATTCAACTATTATTAATCCATGTAATCAAGTAATGAATGTGATACATACCTTTCTAAACCAGTTCCACATGAAGCCCCAAATTGTGGTTGCTTTACAAGTCTTTAGTTTTTCAAAATGATAAACTCGTGTCAGCTATAAATTGACCAAACCCATTAGTTTCAAGCTCGGGACTCAATTTCCCGTTACACCATAAGGTAGGACATTGTTCCGAGTACGGAACTAGGAACATAATTCTAATTTAGAAACAACATTCACCTTTATTGGTGGTTTAACTGACCTTTACGAATTCGGAAGTACCGTCGGACGTACAGTTTTGAGTTTGAAAAGCCAGAAAAACAAAGTCACCCAGGCACAACCGCTTTTAAAACTAATTGATTAAAGGCGATTAGTAGTAGAACAAAGGAACCATTAAAGGTGGTTCAAAATGAATCGCATTCCAAACATACTAAACCTCCTTCTAAAACAACGACAGTTCAATTTAAGACAGTTCCAAGCTAATAAGACCTTCACAAAGGTGGTTCCTCAAATATGGGATGGAACCACCTTTGAATTGGTGCCTTTAATATGCCTCTCTCCACTAGTGAAAGTATGACTTGAGAGGGAGATCATGATTCTGAACCTCATCCCGGTCCAAATTAAAGACAGTTCCTCAGGAACCCCTTTTTATTAATGCCTTCAATCAAGGGTTTCCCACAAGTGCGGTAGTGTTCTTGAGGAACGAAAAGCCAAATAGGAAGCTTATTGGACCGGTAGGGTAGTTCTTCCAACCATGACCGCCCCTCTCAAAGCTCGTAGCCAATTCATCTTGTTAAATAGGTAAATTTACTTTCTGGTTCTGGGTTCACAGTTTGAA
>JAULKK010010307.1:0-10248 GCA_032355705.1 Rubia peregrina
TAAATTTTAAATAAATTTTATTTTCAATTTAAATGTAAAAGACAAAATGTACATTCTAATATTTTAATTAATAGTATCGCACAACGCACGATGGTACTCCGCTAGTTCAATATAATTGAAAACCTTTGCAATATAATTGAAAATGATAATTTGTGTTATAGCTGTCTTGGCTTTTATATTGCACACATATATGTCATCACGACTATAAAGATTATCATTGACAATAAGGTGAAAACGAACCTTAAAAAAAAGGGTGAAAACGAAAACTATAAATTTCCATTTTCAAAGCATCTACAATTGCTACCATGAATATCATAATTCAAATATCCAATCTTTACTAAATACATTGCATAACATGTTACTTAAAATGAAAAAGATTTGCTATATCAAGAACAACACGAACCAATTCAATATGTAGGATATTAACCTGTATTTTTTTCTGCTAACATGATTCAAGAAAGAAGTTAAATACCGAAGCTCAAAAAGAAGGGAACTGCAAGGACCGCGAAGAAGAAGGCCAAATTCCCAAATCAAACATAGTTACCATGATTTTTTTGTTAGAATAATTCAAGTATCTGATTGATTTGATTTATTTCTAGATAGAGTTGTTGACTAGACTAGAGTTATCATGCAACTACTAGCCTTCTTTTTATATTCTATTTATTCTCGTTAGTACCACATTATTCTTTAGGGGAAATAATTCTTTCATGGTATCAGAGACTCACTGATCTTGGCTCTGATCTCCTCCTCATTCTCCCCTCTTTCTTCTTTTTCTGTTAAGGACACAGCCCTCCCCCCTGCTTCCTTTCCGGTGGAATTTCAACAAAATTCTGGTGAAATTTCTGCTAACTTCTGGCATAATCTTGACAATCTTACGGTGGTCGTTTTCTTTCTCGACATCTCTCTTTTCGGTTGTCATTTTTCATATCCAACATCGACTTATAGCAGCCCAACATCGACACAATATGGCATCCTCAAATTCTGGAGCTCTCACGGTCTCCGGTGAGTTCAAATTTTGGCCTCCTCCTCCAGCGGTGACCACCTCCTTCATCAACATCGACGGTCTCATATCTCCGGCGAACCATCTCAACAGCAATGGTCTCCCGACAGATCATCAATTTCCTCTTTTCATTAGACATAGATCTCCGGCGGTAAATCTCTAGGCAGTTCGGCATAGTTGTCTTGCGTCTACACCGCGTCATATCCACGTGCCACAAGTATCTTTGCGCGTGACTGGAACGCCCTAAGGTGTTATCCAACGCGTTTTCTACACACGCCAGCAGGTGCTCCCAGCGCGTGTGTACATGCGCCCGTAGGTATCTTTGCGCGTCTGTGCACGCGCTCAATTGCCTCTGCGCATCTTGATCCCTATTTTGTCTCTTTGTGCATTAAGGCTTATTTGGGTGATATGTCAGAATTTAAACACCATGGCTCCAAGTGGATTTTGCATTATGACGCCACAAAACACATGGCATCGTCTCTCTCTACTATTGATCATGTGACGCCATATAATGGTTTTTCCCGCATCAATGTTGATAATGGTTTTCAACTTCCCATTACGTGTGTTGGTGATTCTCAGATTTCTATTTTTTTGCCTCTTTATGATGTGCTTATTGTGCACAATATCACTAAAAAATCTTTCAATTAGCAAATTAACTGGGGATTTAAATGCGGTGGTCTGCTTTGATGATTGTTCATTTATTATTCATCATAAAATCACTAAGGAGACCTTAGGACACAACCATATTGAAGAAAAACTTTATGTTTTAGACTATGGTGCATATGTTTTGTTGTCTACTGTGGAGTTAAATAAGTTGCGTACATTTTTTGAAAGTTGGCATGCTAGACTTGGTCATGTTCCGCATTCAATTATCTTTGGTTTACGAGTTCTGGATCCTTAGCTGTCTCATCGGTTTTGCCTAATCCCACCATTTGTAAAGCGTGTGAAAAAACTAAAGGGAAATGTTTATCTTTTCATACGAATGATAAACGTGCTGTTAGGATACTTGATCTAGTTCATTGTGATTTATGGGGTCCTCTCCTATTTTATCTGCTAATGGTTTCTCCTACTAAGCTATTTTCCTTGATGATCATTCCCGACTCTCGTGGTTTTATCAACTGCGCCGCACACCTGATTTATGGGATGTTTATCGCCAGTTTGAGACTTTTGTGGATAACCAGTTCTCTTCCACCCTTAAGGTGTTTATGAGTGATGGAGAGACTGAGTTCGCAAATGATTGTTTACGCTCACACTTTCAGACAAATGACATTTATCATCAGATTTCTTGCTCATATACTCTTGAGCAGAACGGTCATGCTCCAACTTACCCGTCTGAAAGTCGCAGAAAATGATGCTCTTCCCATCTCAGAAAAAAATAATCTGAGTTTCCTGGAAAGAAACGATACAAATTTAAATCCGACCTTAGGCTTTCATACACGATGTCAAGTGTCAACAATAGAGTACTAAAGTATTTTGGCCTCATACAACAATGTCAACACAAAGTTGGGTTGATTCAGTTTTTAAAAATCAACTTTTGGGCCTTTTCTAATGCAGACCCGATTTCTCAAAACCAAATCAAACTAAAAATATATTCTGGGCCTTGATGGGAGTAGAGAATAGTGTTTTTTTAATGCAGATCTATCCCTCTTTTCCAAAAAAAATAAAATAAATTCATCTCTTGGAAGACGATTTTTTCATAAGATATGAAAAAAAATCAAGGTTTCAAACTGCAAATTAGAATAAATGAAGATAAAATTTTTGAGTTGTATTAATTGGTTCATAGACTTTATAATTACGATACGTTGCATAATAAAATTTTAATATTGCAACTAAAACATTTTACCTTTTTATTATTCTAATTAAACCCCATCTTTCCATAAACTCATAGACAACCGGTCTTTCCCAAGACTTTGCCAAAAAAGAACTCTCTATTCTACATGTAATTAAATAATTTTTTATCATAATTTCATTTAATGTTTTGAGTCCATCTCTTGAAGTACGATTTTTCCATAAGCCATGGAAAGACCAAAGTTTAAAGTGTAAGTTAAAATAAATTAAGATAAAATTGCCGGGTTGCATTAATCGGGTCATAAACTTTATAACTACTACACGTTCCATAGTGAAAATTTAATATTGCAACTAAAATATTTTTACATTTTTATTATTCTAATTAAACCCAATCATTCTATAAGTCTAATGGAAAGACGGATTTTCCCAAAATTTTACCTAATATTTTTTCACAAATATTTTAATTAAGTACAATAATGTCGTACAAAAAATGATATTAAGGAAATATAAGTTATGAAAAATTGAATAATATTTTCTGTATTGTTATATGTAGTGTATATATATTTTTTGTAAATGCACATTACGAAGAATCTAACACAATCACACATATATACAATAAACATATATACATATACTACATCTGTACCACCTAAAATGACATATTTTGACTATTAAATTCTTTTACTACTATTATATATAATATGTAGGACTATTATTATGTTATATGTTATCGGACTCATTATACCTAATATTTTAACTATTATTTTCACTATCATTTTGCTAAGACGGAGGTGGTACATACATATTATATATAGTGACTGAATTGTATGGTCAAATATATCATGGAAAATGTTGACCAAAATTGAGTACTTATAAATGGGAAAGGGTAAACTATTCCGTTGAAACCCCATTCATCCATTAGGCGAACAATTGAAAACCATTACTCCTCCGTCCAGGTTGAATTACACAATAATCATCATTACGCTATTTAAAAATATATTTGACCGTTAATATATTTACTTAGGTATAATAACGATAAATAAAAAGTTGATATTTGGAAATTACTTGTTACGACGAATTGAACAATATCATATATAATAATATTATTATTTGTATATCTATTTAAATATGTGACCAAAATTAGACACTAAATAGTGGTATAAATTGAAGTTGACAATTTAAGCCGGGACGGAAGGAGTACCATCTCACACAACGTAAACGTAGATTGATGGCTTTGAATTTTGACGCAACGACATATTGACACGACATGCGAGTCACTAGACTGACAGAGAACTCTTCATTTCTACTCCCTCCGATTTTCTAGCATTTGCTCCTACTTTTGACCACATTTTTTAATAAAGAGTGAAATGAATGATGAGCATTGCATTAAAAATACAAAAAGTAAATTGAGTGGATGAAACAATTTAGGATTTGCTAAATATGGAAATGAGCGAATATAAAAAAACCAACCCAAAATGGAAAGGAAGACAATGTTAAGAAACCAGAGGGAGTATTACTTTTGAGTGGGAAAAAATGCACCAACTCAACCCTAATATATTACTTTGTCACAGAGAAAATGAAACATTTACTTTTTTCACAGTTTTCAATGATCATGTTTGACCAACTATATTTATAACTACACACAATAATTTTGCATACAAAATTAATATTTTAAAAATAGATGTTAAATCAAACCTAACAATATCTCACATGATATTTTTATTTTATACTATATGTTAATGTATAATTAGAGTCAGAGTTTGTAAAATTTGACCCAAAAAAATAAATGTACTATCATTTTCTCTGGGACGGAGAAAGTAGTTTAGTTCCACCACAACAAATACGTACACTTTCTCCATCCACAATGATGTTCATGAGCGACCTATCAATAATGATTAATTTGTATTAACGTGAGTTGATAAGTAATGACCATTAATGCTCTGAACTGAATACTACACCCGTTTAAAAAAAAAGGACACGTTTTTACTCTTGGAAGTTAAATTCAGCCAAGCTCAACTATTAAATTCTATTATTATAGCTGCAAGATTACTATCATGTTATATGTTGTTGGATTTATCATAACTTATATTTTTAGATTATTATTTATATTTTTGTACACACATAAATGAAGATATTAATAATTGGAAATTGATTCTATTGACTTCCAAAAATCAAATATGTGATTTTTGTTCGGACAAAGATAATATTATACGAAGAAAAACACAAAGTCTTATTAATTTGACTAACTGTTGAATGGACTTATTTTATAAATGATGTAACTAATGAGGTGATATAATTTATATTTTTATATATTGCAACATGGTTCTATAACTTTTTAAAAATATTTTAAAATAAATCATAATATATGAATAATTATAATTTAACCATAAAAAATATTAATAAAATCTTTATAGTTTTTTTAACCGTTAATCAGCTTGACATGAACATTCTCAAGGGAAAAAAAGGAGAGTAAAACAGTAAATAAAAAGCAAGGGCTATTAATAATGAGTGCGTCTCTTGAAAGACGGTATTTCCATTAGTTATGGAAAGACCAAGGTTTAAAGTGTAAATTAGATGATATAAAAATAAAAGTTAAACCCCGTCTTTCCCAAAACTTTTGGAAATACCGTGTTTCCCAAGACTTTGTCATTAATAATACTCATTGAAAGCGGCCAAAAATTGAGGTCCCTCTCCTCCAGCAGTGATGGACTGCTATAATACAGGCACATACACATGTGTGCGTCATGGGCCTAGATGCATAAATTAAAATTCCTCATTCATTCAAACTGAAAGGTTTAAACAAAATCGAAAAAAAAACTGAAAGGTTTAAACTGTAAAAAGTAAAAACTAATATGCTCCTCCCATTATTTAGACATATAACTCTATGAAATTTTAATTTTTATGCATACAAAATATAACTCGATCATACAATATAGAACTATATCCTAGTGACACGATATAATTTGCCAACAATGTAATTTTACAAGGTATAATTTGCCAACCATGCAATTTTATAAGGTACTCCCTCTGTCCCTACGCAAGGTTCATGCTTTTCATTTTCGTTTATAATAAACAAGCGTTCCTATTTCCTTATTTGACCAAAAATTTGTGGCTGCAATTTGACCAACTCATTTCAATCCTTCACTTTTCTCATTATATCAGTATGCATAAATGTTCGTGAATAAAAATAAATAGGACTCTGTGATGAGATGGGGGAGTACAAGTTTGTGAACTCCCCTCATTTCATAAAAATGTTTTCTTTATTTTTAATGATATTTGAAATATATATATATATATATTAACTAATAATGTTTACTTATATAATACTAACATGTATAAAAGTTGACATTAAAAAAGTATAAGTTATGATGACTATAAAAATATCATGATAATATTTTATGTTACTTAATAATACTAGCGGAGTACCTTCGTGCAACGCGCGATATTATTAATTAAAATATTATGATGTACATTTTGTATCTTACATTTAAATTGAAAACAAATTTTATTTAAAATTTTAAAATTTAGTCATCTAAGGAAAATTACATGAGTTAGAAAGTGAAATAATTAAGTTAGTTAGAAATAGTTAAATCTTGAATGCAATAAAAATTGATTATTTTTATAATATTTCATACATTTTTTAAAAAAAGTAATTATATATATGTTGAGATTCATTTTAAAATGTTATTATAATTGTGTGTATCTCATTGCAATAAATAAAAGTAAATATCAAATGACCTAATTAGTCTCACTAATTATAAAAATATTCTCATTTAACAGTTAGCCGATCTAAAATAAAACTTTGTCATACATAGTAAATAAAATAATATTTATACGTATTTCTATCAAAAGTACCCTGTCATTGTATAAAAATCCATACATTTTGTTATTTCAGATTATGTGTTTTTTTGGATTTTCTTTAGTGATATTTAAATATATCTTTAGAAGTTATATAGTTTAACAATTGATTATATATAGTAAAAAATTAAAATCGGCAACATATTATAATATTAGCATGTTATTTTTAGACAACTTGGGTTTAGATTAGTCAAGAATTAAAATCAGTAACATATTATAATATTAGTATATTATTTTTAGACAATTTGGGTTTAGGTTAGTCAGAATGACTTCAATGATTGGCAGCACCAAACAAATAATTTCTATTATATGGTTATTAGCATGTCATTTTTAGACAACTTGGGTTTAGATTAGTCAAAGAATTAAAATCAGTAACATATTATAATATTAGTATATTATTTTTAGACAATTTGGATTTAGGTTAGTCATAATGACTTCAATGGTTGACAGCACCAAGCAAATAATTTCTATTATATGGTTATTAGCATGTTATTTTTAGACAACTTGGGTTTAGATTAGTAAAAGAATTAAAATCAGTAACATATTATAATATTTGTATATTATTTTTAGACAATTTGGGTTTAGGTTAGTCAGAATGACTTCAATGATTGAAAGCACCAAGCAAACAATTTCTATTATATGGTGTTTGGGATAATGGCAACATAATCATGTATTATAGCATTTATAATCAACTAGCTTGAGTCTCACCGCACGATGCGCAGTTTTTTGATTCAAAATAATTGTTTAAATAAAAATGTTGTATTTATGTTTTAGAGATAAAGTTTAAAAAATAAAATTAAAAATATAATATAATTATTGTAATATTAACTATAAAAATTATAAAGTTAAAGCAATCAAGTGAGGTGGAATTTTTTCTAAATGTATGAAAATAAAATGGTAATTTTTATAAATTAATTTATAGTAATAATTTTCATTTCCATGTTTTATGGTTTGATTTAATCATTTATTTGATAATTATTTATAATTTTTTCTTTCACTTTAGTTTGAAATGAGAATAAGTTTGTTGTCACGATAATAATAAAATTATAATTATAATGATTTTGTATAAATATATCAATAAAATGTCCATTGTTTGAATCTGTCGTCTGCATTGCGCAATATAATGAGATAAGGTTGGGTATTTCTTACCGATCTCCATTGCAGGCTGAGTTGCTAGCCATCTTGCATTGTCTAGAGTACAACGTGATAATCAACTACAGAAAACTCTGGATTGGTGGCGATCTGGATTGGTTTAGACTTGCAAGTGGCGATCAATCTAGTAAAAGGTTACGATATAATTCAAAGTCAAGTCGAGATAGAGGTTGCCGATATCTTGCATTGCTAGGTCATTTTTACAGTTTTCTTTTTAAAGGTTTGCAGAGAAGAAGAGGCCCACAATTTGGCCAAATCTGTAATGACTTTTATTCGTGAATAATAATATGCGTAAAGTTTTATAGAAATAGAATCACCCAACCCCTCTTCTAGTATTTACGAAAACAACAATATGAATTATTAAGTACAACCTGAAAATAAGATAAATGGATCATGAATTTACAAATATTTTATTATTGGAACAAGAAAAGTAAATAAACTCAATAACAAGAAAAGTAAATAAACTTATAACTAACCGCTGCATACAACAAGAAGGGTAGGAAGCTGTGATATGATACCCAAAAGATGGTGCTAAAACTCAACAAGATACAGACATTTTTACTTTATTAAATTACCAATCTTCGGTTGATCATTTCTACACCGCTAGGAATTGAGGTGGTAATCTCAGTAACACTCATTTTACAGATCATGTTTTACTTCACCTGGGGAGCTCTTAGCCCCTTCTGTAGCATTAGAACCTTCGGACGTTGGAGTAGCACCTGGTTTATGAAGCTTGAACGGAATAGATGCATGTTTCTTCAGAAACATATACATTGCCACCACAGTACGATCAGCTTCGACCGGAATCAGTCATGCATAGCAGTAATTGCTTTTCATTTAGAACCAAGCTTACTACATAAATATTGACTTTGGAAGCATCAAGTTGAACAAGTCGAACAATAACTTACAGGATCCGAGATTTTCTTTCCTTCGAGAAAGAAGAGAAGTGTTAGGGATCCCTCAGCCTGCATTAGAAGAAGCATAACAATTCAACTTCACAATACATCACCATTGGCACAAAAATCTAAACAAAGCTTAACAAAAAAAAGTGCTTCAAACAAATCCCAGATGATGCCCTTGCACATGAGACATGACTCAGAGCTTACCTTATCTCGAGGATGTTCATTTGTAGTCCCATCCATTTTCGCAATCAAAAGCAGAATACATGTTTTCATACAATATCCATCAGCAATAAAATGATAATTTGTCTCATAACCTCGGGTCTTACATAGTCATGTTATAGTCACGTGCTATGAAGTCAGGCAAGCCAAATTATTAAACTATAAGCAAAAATCAGCGGCTTGAGCAAAGCTAATAAAATGCAACAGGACAGTTTATTATATGAAAGTTCTCAGCTAGATAAAGAAAATAGTTTCTAAGCTGCACCCTCTATACTAAGAACTTAAAGTCATTCTTTCTCCAATTACTACCCTAGGTCTCATTCAAAACTGTGATAAGACCTAAAACAAGGGAACTTGATGACATTCATCAGAAGATTAATATATTACCAGTCATTCACAGATAGAGGCAAGTTAATCAACATATGAAAGTTTATCCTCACAACTATAAGCATTTCACAAAATTTAGATCTAGCTTTGAGTCAATTGGGTAGTGCTCACATTTACTCCAAGTATTTCTTATGATTTCAGTTGTGTGTAGAAATGCTAACAGAGAGGAAGAAATGCTAACAACAGAGAGTAGAGAAACACTTTTATCAACAATAATTCTTCCTAGCGCTCAAACAATATCCTAAAAGATCCTAACTCATTTTTTTAAAAACAACAAGAATAAGCTATGAAAAGCAGAATACTCATTTGACTTCATGAATACAAATTATCTTACCGGAACATGTATTAATTATTTTTTCCAACACAACATGCCTCATCAGAAAGCATTTAGCAGATTATAAATTTCATCACATTGATCTTATCAGTCTAATGAACAAAACGAAAAATAAAAACATCATGTCAAAATTTAAAGGCCGTGTGTCAAGTTTTGCTCACAGACAACATACACTGATAAAAGTTGTGAAGGTTTGTCAAAAAACACCGTATTTTAGATAAGAGAAATTGAACCAAAATAAAAGCCACTATTCTTACTCGGTTAGCTTTTATAACATTGCTACTATATAAAAAAAATACCAATTGAATAACTAAATTATCCTTTCAAAAACTCCATTCTAAACCTTACTTCCCATGGCTAAAATGAATCATTCACCAATAAATGAATGAAAAACCCGAGCTATAACATGACAAATTCATCAAAATGTTATAATTTTTAAAACCAAGAGATGAGAATGTACACATGAGTCATGAAAGAGCAACAAGTAAAATACGGCAAAGTAAAGTAGTGGCCAAACCTGTCCTAGACAATATTATAGGATCATATTGAATGAATATGACCTTATTGCAAAAATTAAAATCATATTCAATTATAGGACTGACTAATAA
>JAULKK010010318.1:0-10247 GCA_032355705.1 Rubia peregrina
GAACGACTAAAGGGGTCATTAGTGAGGTTTAGCGAGAGATGTCGAATTCACTCTCGTAAACTACCATCAAAGAGGAATAGGAGGTTTACCTCCACAACAAGTAGTAAAGGTGTTAAATAGGTTATATGTTCGATGATAGATAGAAGGATTGAAAGTATAAGTAAATTGCCCCCGAGACTCCGTAACTTGTGTTAAGCTTTTGTGCTTGGTATATCCCATTTTACCTTTTAATTCTATTATTAGGGTTAAGAGTGACTTTATCGCTCTTATCACTTTTAAGAAGAATATCTTGAGACAAGGTAGTCGTGGGAACTTTTGAAGACCTCATTTTGAAGACAATGAAGAACTTCGAAGTTGGGATTGCATAGAAGTTCACATCGGTAGCTTAACTATAAGAAAACGGCAAGATATAAGTAACCAATAGAACCATAGTTCATGGCTCCTAGAAAAGACTAGAGGAAAAGCAAACGGGTTGGGTAGATGAGATACCAAATACGTTATGGTCGTACAGAACAACTGCTTGAAAGCCAACTGTTTGTTCTACGACCATGAAGCGGTAATCCCTATAGAGATAAAAAAATCCAAGCCTTCCAATAGATATTTACAAGGAATATGACAATCTTGAAAGGATGAGGCTAGAGTTTGATGAAATTGAAGGAAAAAAAAGGAAACAATCAATAATAAGAGAGGTGAAGTACAAAGAGAAAATGGCTAGAGCATACAATGAAAAGGTCAAGTTGATGCAATTTTGAGTTGGTGATTTCTTAATCAGGAAAAATGAGCAAGCTTGGCGGAAGAAAGAGGAAAGCTAAGTCCAAAGTGGAAAGGCCCGTACAATATAACGAAGGCGCACTGATTAAATTCCTATGAATTGGAAAGACTGGATGGTAGCACTGTTCCCAATACCTGGCATGTGGTCAACTTTAGGAAATTCTATTTCTAGACATGAGGTGAAAGATAGGAAATATTCAGATTGTAGAGTAACCATGAAATGATCATTGGTGATGTTCGTTTTCTCATTTTGAATGCGATATTATCGCGGAAGTACAAAAAATTTCTTTGGAGGAAAAATACTTTTTATGTCCTTTACTTACAGTTTTTTAGCTATATTGCATCTCAAACAATTAAGTCTAATTAATCGTGAAGCGATAACTTATAACTTTTTGACTTTCCAAGGTTTAGATCTTGCAACGTAACAATCTTACTTTTGCAAGCTATAGATCTTGCACAAGGGTAGATATGCCTACAAAAACAATCAAACAAGCAAGCAATTGATCTTGCAGTTCACACAACACAAGTTTTTGAGTTTCCAAGTTATACATCTTGGAACTCTACAAATTCAAATAAGCAAGCTATAGATCTTGCAAAAGGCAGATATGTCCATAAACGTGGCATATGCAAGCAATAGATCTTGAAAGTTTGCATAGTAAACCTTAGGAAATAAGCAGGCCATACAACTTCTAATGGTGCAAAATTCAGAAGCTAATACACTAAATCAAATTAGCAAGGGTAATTTCAAAAACCACAACAGTGGGTAGATAACGAAAAAATAGAATTACAAGAAAGTCTTAAATATTGCTTCAATCATTCTGGAAAGCAAACTGATACATCAAAAAGAAAAACAAAGAAACAAAATCTCTCAGCGTCTGGATGCACGAGGTGACCCAGAAGACGAAGAACCGCCATGGTGACAAGGTGGCTCAGCTTCACGATGAGACTACTCAGCCTCACGATGATATTTCTCAGCCTTGTGCTCATCTTCTAACATATTTTCATACCACCATTTCATGTACAAGTAGGTGGGATAGCGCGTCGAACCTCTTAGTTCCACGTGATCAAGATGTTTGGCATAATATGCCCTAAAATCAGTTATAGGGCTGAATTCTTCACGATCAAGTTGCACGCTCATAACGTCAACAATATTATGATAATCCTTATGCGTAGCCATCAAAAAAATTCAATTCGCCTTCTAATTGACAAATGTGAGACCTAACAGTTTCAGACAAATTAATCCTTTGCTTGTTAATTATCATTGATAGGTCATCGTGACCAGTAGAATGGCGAGATGATGATGGAAGAGCTTGAAGCTTATCCTTGTATTCAACACAGGCTTGTTCAAGTTGATGGACACAAGAGTTGAGTCAATTACATTCAGCGCGAAGCTCTTCATTCTCACTTCAAAACTGAGTGTTTTTGGTAAATTGTTCGTTAAACCTACTTCGCCACCCAGCTGAAGAAGAAGCAAAAAGATCACACTCATTTTGTTTTTTCTTCAAAAGATCCAACAATTTGTCAATACGAGAACACTTTTTATCGATAGTCAAAGACTTTTGATGAGTCTTGTTGGCCTTGCTCGAAGAAAAATTCTTACCCTCTTCCTATGGGCGAAGCATTTTAACCACTCTCAACTGTTGGCGTTGAATAAGATTTTTTTGTTCAGCGCAAAACTCTTTCAACTCATGGACAGAATCTTGAGTTTCCTTTAAATTCTTCGTCCATCCAACTTCAAGGTCATGAATACCAAGTAACATGTACTTCAGGTGAATACCCAAACATACCACCTATTTATAAATGCGAGAAGGAAGAGAAGGCGAACACATATATGCACCAACAGATTCAAGATCGATTAGGCTACGAACTATATATTTGTCCAACGATACAATGTCGTAGCCCTCAGGTATGAACCGACTACAGGGAATTGTCACAGAAGTAGTTGGAGGTGTTAATGACGAGGTAAGTTGCCATCCAAGACATAAATAAATGTATTCCATAAAGGAGAAGCGATCAGCACAAATAAGCTTAACATACTCCCTAGATAGAGACTGAGTAGCTTCAGAAAGCTTAATAGGACAAAGGAATGATAAGACACAACACCAGAATGATCATAAATATGGATATTACTTCCCAAACACTCGAAGTGTTCCAAAAATTTATGGTCAACCAAAGTATCAAAAACCCGTACATAAATAAATGTAATGAGAACTTTAAAATTATAAACGACATCCAAAATTTAAGACCCATAATAAAACAAAATGTAAACACATCCGTTAGAGTGCGATCATTAATTACAACTAAAAATTTCATAAGTACATGGTACTAAGATCCACTAACATTAGAGAGAGGAGCAAATAAATGCTGAATGATGGCAGCAGGGTTCTCCGTGTTCGCTTCTTGGGTAGAGACATCCTTGTCCACATTAGTCCCAGTGCCATCATTATTCGTGTTAGCTTCAGCGTTGGCCTTAATGCTTGCATTGACATGGGAGTTTGAGGGAATCTTAGCGGTGCGAAGACCAAAGGGAAGATCCTCAAAATAATAAACAACACATTTCTTCAACTCAACCACAAAAGGTAAACTAGGGAGACTTGCGAGATGGGATAGCAGGGAATAAGGGCGACCGCCATTGAAAATGTTCCTAATGAACTCGTCATTAAGTGCAGTCTTTTCTTCCTCCAACACCTTATGGGATGTATACAATTTGGGAAGCTTTCTAATCTTGACAGTGAGGTTCAATTCTCACTGCTCGAATATGGCCTTGCAGTAACCAACATTGCAAGCAAAAGTGGAAACCTCATTAAAAAAATCAAAGAAGGATTTCGTCTTCACTAGTTGATCAATGAGAACCTGAGAATACCCAGGCAAAGCAGGACCATTAGTCCGCATCTCCCTTAATTCAGAACGTAGCTTCTTAGCCTGCTTCTCAATAGCCAAAACACACTCCTCGGCAGAGCGTGCACGCTCTTCAGTAGATTGAAGAGAGTGGGTCAAAGCATTACACTTTGATTTGCTGTCTTTCCATTTTTCAGGAGCTAACCTCCCTTGGTGAACTTAGCAACCTGCTCATTGACAAGCTAGAGACACTCATTAACATTGTTTTAAAAAATAAATGAAAACATAACAGTTAAACATCGTAGTAAAGAAACACCAGTTTAAATAACAACACAACTCTTAAAGAACATGCCACACCCATTGTCTCGTGAAGTGATAGTTTAAACAATGTGGCAGGAATGGTACCCTCTACCATCAAATCCTTGCTTCGTGGTAGAAGTTTCGGGTGAGAGTGGCCAATGCACTCCCTTTTCTGGGAAGGATCTGATGTTTTCAAGGATCCACCAGTTCGATCCTTTCTTATACTCATGTTGGACGTTTCATTGGTGTTGCGAGCAATGACCTCCCTACCTTTTTTTAACCATAACCTCAGAGGTTATGGGTTGCGGGTTAGCTTCAACATCATTCTCAGGAGAGACAACAGTTATAGTTTTGTTATTTGTTTCAGTGGCAGTAGTTTAAGGCTCTTCAAATTCATCATTGGAAAGAAAGTTTCTTTGAATGGGGCGCTTGGACAAATATTTGTCTACAGTTCAGCATACGAAGCAAGTCACGCAAGCAAACAAACAAGGGAAATAACAATGATGAGAAAGAAAGGAAGTACAACAAGAAGAAATGATAAAATAGTGACAAACAAACACCTCCGCTCAGGGAGTCAGCATGGCGAAGACACATTGAATGATTTCTGAGTTTTAATAGAACTTCGGACTCAACATTAAGGTGAACAAAGGCCTTATGAAGTTTAGACTTTGGAACATTATAGTTTCAGATTCGAAAAAATTGCTTTTTTCACTACTGGGTTTAGAAAGAAATTGTTTTTACACCATACACCACAATTATTGGAAATTCACTGACGAACTTGGCAGTTGGAAAGACAAGATACAGGGTGAATTCATCAGAGAAGTTTTTTACTTTGTGAAGGTGATAAAGACTGCAAAATAATTTAATTGAAAAAGACCCTTCAGTGTCCTCACACACATGAGGGAAAACAACAATAATCGAAATAGCGTTGGGGTGGACTTGGGACAATGAAACCCGATAATGTGAGAGTAACTCTAACACGTGCTCATCTAAAGGAAAGGTAATTCTGAACTTCAAATAGTCTAAGTAGCAAGAGATAGAGATAGGAGGAGGTGTGCGAACACTCTCAGAAGGTTCAGGAGCCCTAGGATAACTATCGGTTAAGCTTTCTAAGTAGTAGTAAAAAAATAACGCTACTTATGATAGAAGATTCGGTGAGGTGGTAAGAATCATCCCCAAAATTGACATCAACAGCCACTTCTTTTACAGAAGTTTCAGCAACATTAGAAGTTGACATTGAGGCTGAGACAATTCCTAAGATTCGGATGGAAAATCTATCAATTACAAGCACACAAGGAAAATTTCGGTGAAACTCGAAACAAAAAACATAGATAAAAGGCCAGAAAGACAAACAAGGGAATCCTAAAGCAAGATAGGAAGCTGACAATTACTAAAGAAGGAATACCTAGTAAAACTAAAACCATAACCGTAATCTAAAAAAGAAAAAGGGGAGTAGATGAGAAACAAAGAAACTTACGAGATTATTGAAAATTCGATGATAGGTCGGAGCGATTAAGAAGGAGAAAAACGATGGGGAATTCAGAAAGAATGGAGAATTTAACTAAAGGAAGAAGAAAACCAAAAGGAAACATAAAAAAGTAATAATGATGGTCTGACAAAAAGTAAAGTACCTTTTTTGAATTCAAGAAGGCGACAGTGTATAAATGGAGGATACACTGAATAGTGATAGAGTAAAATCACAGAATTTGAGACAATTATAAAAAGAGAAAACGTAACGGCAGAAGAAAAAATCATGGAATAGTGATAGCGAATAAGAAGGAGTAAATCTCGGCTCCAAGATCACAACAACTACAATTCTACCATAATCATCAAAGTTTCAAATTTTGAATTCAAATTTCAAAAAATAGACAACTCAGAAGGATTTTAAACACAACCAAGAAGCATAAAACGCTTCGCGGATGTAATTGAAGTTTCCGTGTAAACGGATATATTATTATAGTCCGCACACATCCTTCAACTACAATCATAACTTCGTGTTATATTGACTTCATGGCTTGGGGAAGCTTATGGTTTATACGTAGCCCACTAATTAAAGATTGTTGAAGTTCAGACCCAATCCAATCTCAGATACGAACGTTGAGCCTAAGATTCAAGTCAGCCATAAACCGATAAAAGCAGAGTGAGATGATCGTGCTCCTAGCTGAAAATCGAGATAAGCGGAATAAGGATATGCACGTAGACACAAACCGAGAATATAGGGGCCATGCTAAGACCCGCGATCTCAAACCCCGGGTAACATGAAAACACGATCACATTAGCCTATAAATACAGAAAAAGTGCAACTACATTGACAAATTCCAATTCTCTGAAGAAGCAGGCTACTTGATCGTCGAAGTTTTTACCCCAAAATCATTTCCGGGATCTGTTTTGCATGAGGAGAAACTTTCAATGAATAGCGAGTGTTGTACTTTGTTGGATTGTCACATCAAGAATGAATTTTATTATTTTTAATATGATGTTTATATTCTATAATTTTAGTATGATTTTCATTAACAAAATTTGAGCTTGTAACGATTAATAAATATTTAATGATATTTTATTTTATATTTTAGAATTTTTATTTGATTTGATTTGATTTTAATATATTTCAAATTCCATAATTTATCTTCTTTATGACATTTTAGAGAATAATGATGATGTTTTCACTTATTTCTATTTATATTTTACACCTTCCAATTTTATTTGTTATAAAATATGTTTATTAGTATATTTTTTATATTTAATCTTCAAATTTTATTTTAGTGTTTTCTTTTATGAATAAATTATTTTCAATTTTGATGTGTTTTTAGTGTTTTAATTCGATGTAGTTTTTTATTATCTTTGTTCTATGTTTAAATACTTCAATTTGGTTTGTATTTTTATTTGATGTTAACTCTTTTAATTAGATGTGTACTTTTGGTGTTTTAATTAGATATTTTCTAATTTAATTTGATGTGTTTTTTGAGTATTAGTATTCGGTTAATTATTTAATTTGTTATTTTACTATTTTAATTTGATGTACACTCTTAGATTTTTTTTAAACTTGTTTTGAATTATGTTAATTTGATATTTAATTTATTTCAGTTTGCTGTATTTTTTTTACTATTTTTGTTCGGCGTTTAAAAACTCTAAGGTGATGTGTTTTTTTGTGCTTTAAATTTTATGTGTATTTTAAGTTTTTATATTTGATGTTTAACTATTTGAATTTAATATTTTAAGAAACTGTCAATTCTGAGGCAGTCTAAACTTTAGATAGGGGAACTTATGCAGTTCTAACTATATTCTAACTCTATGAACTTATCTCTAATAATTTTACAGGATCCTATCTCTATTTATTTTATAGGGACCTATCTCTAATATTTTTCTAGGGGCTTTTTAATCCAATTTTTCCCATCATTCTCCCACCATCTACAATCTGCAAAAAAAAATTAAAAAATTAAAAAATATATAATTCAAAAAAACTCAATATGATCATCGAACTGAAAATTTTAAACTAGCAAAACATCAATGGAAAATCATAAAACATCAACTAAAAAATTGCAGCAAAAAATATTTAAAAATCAAATAAAAATCAACAAAAAATTGAAAAATTATCGACTACAACTAACTAAAAAATTAAGTGAATATTGTAAAAATATCAACAAAGCTTATTTTATCAAAAATAAATTTAAAAATAACTACTAATACCATCCTATATCATCTAAAAGCTACAAATTTCAATTCCTATCATCTAAACTTCACCCGGAAAATAAAAACGTCAACATATGGAAAAAAATACTACAAAAAATAAACCATATCACCAAAAAAATACTACAAACCTCAACCCCTATCACCTAAAACTCAACTAGAAAATGAAACATGAGAGAAAAAACTAAAAATATCAACCCACGGAACCCTAAAAACTGTAAAATATCAACCCATATAAACTAAAACTCACCCGAAAAATGAAAAACATCAATATGAGAGAAAAAAACAAAAAAATCCTCAAGAGTTTAAACTATTCACTCTGAAAATTATAAAATATCAAAAAAAATTCTTTAAAAAACTACAAATATCAACCTATATCATCCAAAAAGTAAAAACATCAATTCCTAACACTTGAACCTCATCCGGAAAATGAAAAACATCAATATAAGAAAAATGCACTACAAACATGAACTCCTATTACCAAAACCTCTGGAAGAAAATGTAAAGTATAAAAAAATATGAGGAAAAAAACTATGAATATCAATCTATATCACCAAAGAAAACTACAAAACAACAACTCATATCAATTAAACCTCACCCGAATAATGAAAAACATCAACATAAAAAAATCCTACAAACATCAACCAAAAAGTTACAGTACCTCAAGAATAAAAATTCTTCAAAAAATAGAATGTGGTGGAATTTGAACCCGGGACTCCAACCTCAAAAGTTAGAGCAATAACCATTACACCAAAAACATGTTATCAAACATAGATTCGGTCAAATAATATTAAATCTCAACATGTTCATCAAGAACATAAATTCTTAAAAAATAAAGGTCATAGTGGGAATCAAACATGGGTCCATAACCTCAAAGCATAGCCACTAGACCAAACAATCTTTGCTGATAATATGCTCTGTAAAATAAGATTAACCCACAGCAAGTCTTCAAAAAATAAAACACAATATTAAACCTCACCTCTCAGACGCTGAATCTCAACTCAGCCGCTGCCATTATAGTTTGTCGTTGTCGTCATCTCTGGTCGCGCGTGAGATGTACGCGCATTGTCTTATTCCTCCAGGCGCGTGCATCTCACACGTCTTCTCTCTTCATCATTTTATTATCCACCGCGAGCTCATCGCAATGCTATTGTCATTGTCGCAGCGCCGTAGCAGATCGAACAACGCCGAAAAATAAAGAGTTGGAGATTGAGCAGCTCCGGAAAAGGATAGCCGGCGGACAAGGGAAACTGATGGAAATCCCTAAAATTCGGTGAAATTCGGCGGTAACCGTCGAGCGAAGGCGATTTCCGGTGGAAGGAGGCAGCTTTCGATTGGAGGAGGAGGTGAAAACGAAAATTCTAAAATTTTTGTGATATATATAGTATTTTTATAATTGCACAGTAGGTCCCTAAGTTTATCAGCATATTTTTTAGAAAAAATATCCCAAATAAAATTTCTTATAATTGCAAAACAAACTCTTGTCTAAAGTTTAGGCTGCCTAAAACAAGACTTTGTGATATTTTAATATCTTCATTACTTTGTTTAAATATTGTATTCTCTTTGTCCCAACTTAAATTGCCCACTTTCTTTTTTAACACTATTCTCTATCAAAGTTTGACCGTTTATTTAAATAGATATATAATCAACAATATTGTCATGTGTGATATTGTTGAATTCGTCGTGACAAGTAATTTCTAAATATCAATTTTTTTTATTTAACATCACTATGCTTAGGTGAACATATTAACGGTCAAACATGTTTCTTGAATTATGTAATAATGATGTCTGTGCAATTTAAGTTGGAATTGAGGGAGTATTGAATTGTTATTATTGAACAATTTTTTAAATGTATTTATTAAACAAGTCCAATTGCAAAACTTGGCCCAATCTTCACCAGCAAACCTGGCCCATTGCTTATTCCTGCCCACTAAGCGATTGAGTTCATCCATTTCTGAAGCTTCTTTCGCCGAAAAATAGCGTTGTTGCTGTCGTTCACGAATTTTCAACGTAATCGCCACCACCTTGTCCATCTCATTGTCCAGCACCTTTGCAACCGTCTTCCATCCAAGAACATATTCGTAATTGTAAGGTCCAGATTTGCCTAGTTGGCAATTTGTGGAAGTTATGCAAATATGGAATGATAGTGTTGAAACATCAAAGAAGGAATGTTAGTGATATAAGGAAGGCGGAGTTGTAATCCAAGAAGAAAAAGAGATATTTTGTTCATAATGCTTTGATTGGAGAATATATCAATTCCTATATTTATGAGATTGGATTAGATTTATTGAATTGAAATATTCGATTATGGTGAAGATGTGGACGAGATATTGATGATTCATATCTCCAAGGAATTTGATTAAAATCAGAATTTAAAATAGAGAAGAAATTCTACACGCACTTAAGATCTGACCATGTTCCAACGTACGTAGAGAAGCAGTGTTGCGGCAGATTTGTAGAATAAATATTGCAACAGATTTGATTTATGGTAATTGGTGATTATGCAATATTTAATTCCTGGAAGCATTATGGACTTATGGAAGAATCCCTATATTTATGGAATTGGAATTAAAAGAATATTATGGGATATATGAGATAAGGAAAATCCCTTTATTTATGGGATTTGGATATGCTTCAAGAAGCAGATTTGG